>LYUA01000046.1:2000823-2015033 GCA_002093875.1 Calopteryx splendens | reverse complement strand
TGTGAAATTCACACATCAGGGTAGGGTAGCCAGTTCCTTTCCCTGTAGCGCTTGTGATTTCCCAGGATGATCTGGTACCCGATTAAATCACACAGCTTGGGTAAAGCTGAGTGTTTCCAGAGGCGTCACCCGAAATCGAACCCTGGCCCTCCGGTCGGTAGCCCAGCGTTCTAACCACTGGACTACCATGTCTTGTAAATTAAATTAGTTAACAATTAACATTAAAACTCAAAATTTAATACTTGTGGTAAGTTTTTTGTTGGGTCCGTCGATGAAGAAATCCAGCAGGAAATCAGTTAACGCGTCCATACGTCACGGCAACTGGTATCCTAGAGAAAGCGTGTTAATTTTGGAACCAACAGAAGAAACTGTAAATTATTTGTAGCGGGATATATTTCGAAGATTCGAGGGCCTTTAATACTCGCAATAGTTTCTAGATTGAGAAACTCCTTTCAATTCCGAAAATAAGGTAATTACCCTAAGGAGAATTTTCAAAAATCTTGATTGCTATCACTATTTACCCTTCTGGTCAGTTTTGTTTCTGGGAAACATGCTGTATAGCAGTGTTTCCCAACCCGTGGGATGAGTCTCACTACAAGTGGGACTCGAGCACACTGAAGTGTTAACGAGATTAATTTTTGTGATAATGAGATTAGGACAAATTTAAATTAATATCGGCGTATTTTTGCTTATCTGAGACTTGGGCTAAAAAGAAGAAAAATATCTTGGAATCTTTGAAGTCTGGCTACGGAGGAAAATGGAAAATATTGAGTGGAGTGATAGAGTGAGAAATGAGTTGGTGTTTAGAAGGATTGGAGAATAAAGAAGTCGAATGAAGAGCATTGCCATAAGGAAAAAGGCTTGGATTGGGCACGTATTAAGAAGAGGTTGTTTGCTGAGAAGAATAAGGGAAGGTTGAGGGAAAGATAGGGAGAGGAAGAAGAAGGATTTGTATGCTGTCGGACATTAAGAAAAGAAAGACCTCCGTAGAAATGAAGTAGGACGCTTCTGACAGAGAGAGTTAGAGATGAGTTGGAAACCTCTGCTTGGGCATTTTCGCTGAAGAAGATGAAGAATTATTCTTCCAAATTTATGAAATAAATGAAATTAAAGATTTCAGGCTTCACCTCTTGGATGCTGTATGCGTCTATAACATGAAAAGGAACAACTTACTTTTGTGCAGAATTTGTTGTTTGGTACAACACCTTTCACGGTGATACGACACATCACAAGGTACAAAGATGGAAAGGGTACATATGTGTACAACACTTGTATGCGACTTTGTACTGGAAGGGTTGGGAGTGGGACATTGTAACTTGGAAGGAATTGGAGTAACTTGTAACTTAAGGAAGCGGTGGGATAGTAAGTCGTTCGGGGGGAAGGGGACTAAGGGAGAGTTGGAGGGGGAAGGGGAGGAGGGTGTGTCCTTGTGATTTTAGGGTCGTTGAGCTGAGAGTAATGGGAAGGGGTGGAGAAATAGTAGTTCGTTGCATAGGTCTGCGATTGCGTCCACTGATGATTTCATTAATTTTATTTATTAGACAATAAACGTCTCACTTACAAAAGCATTGGTTTACAATGATAAGTAGAAGAACTTTGTAATGTTACATGCATGGATAATTATACAGTAACATATACATTTACTACTACTATACTTTAGTAGTCATAAAACGGTATCAAAAGTAAAAAAATATACCTGTCAAAATAAAAAATAAAATACGCAATTTAATGAAAATGTTAAATGGCTTTGATTTCCTTACGCGGGTGTTAAAAAAGTCTAGGTTAATTCCTGTGAAAATGTGATGGCTATGTCTTCGGGTGCGTTATAGTGATGCGTTATAGTTGCTTGAGCATACTTTAATGAAAAAATTCATCAGATCTTGTGTTATATTTTCGTATCCGGAAGTTACAGTTCAGGTTCAGGACAAATGATTTAATTATTATATAACTTGCAAAGAAAGACTGCGCTACTGATCATGTCCTGTCGTGCATAGACAAAGGTGTCTAATGATCTCCATCTGCTCGAGTGCGTCCATTTTTTTAAACCCTTAGGAATTATATGGAGCACTTCGGGCACAGAGTCGCTTTTGCGGTAATGATCTTTTAAGTACTTGGCGAAATACGAAGCTGAGTTAAAAAAAAAATCTGAAATGTTCTTTTGTGCGTTAATCGATGTGTGTGCATGTACCTGGCTTACACGGACGATGGATAATCGCGTGGAGGGCAGCGTGCTTATGGGTGAAGTGATGGGGTGGATTACTCAGGACGATGTGGTCAGTGTAAGTAGGTTTCCTCTTGAGCCCTAATTCGAATTCTTGATCCACTATTGAAATTTTTAAATCTAGAAAGTTTAAATAGTTTGCTGCTCATCTTTTTCCATAGATATTGGGGTGGAGGGTGTTCAGGAATTTTAGGAAAGAATTTAATTGGCGGTTCGTTTCTGTCCAAAGACGAAGAACGTCGCCAACTATGATTTCATCTCAGCTCCACCAGTTACGTTCACATTTGTCTTGACTGCACTCCTCTTAGTGATTTTTTCAGCGCTCCCGTATGAAAGGATGAACACTGATCTGGAATGGAGTAACACATCTCCTGGACGTTGGGGATGTCATAGTTCATTAACAATGGCCATATCAAAGCCCCAGAATAATGGGAACATCATAATCCCACATGGTTACTTGGCTGGTCTTGTCACACCACATAGTCATTATGAAAAGATCAATTACAAAATCGGTAGTTGTGAAATCACTCATGAGTTTGAGTGAGCCACAAAATTCACACTTCAAAATTTGCATTCAGTTCCCTCCATATAGTTGAGTTTCTTTATTATAATTTTCCTAAATGTAAGCCAGAAATGTTTTATTGATTTGTAGACACACATATTACTTCACAGGCATTCATGTATTGTTCTGCTAAACTACCCGAGTAAAAAATGTTGGCCATAGTCTGAATGTATTTTTTTAGCATCTTTTTTAATGTATTTGGCTTCATGCAATCTCTCCCAGTCCTGAAGCTAAACTGATCCATGATTTTGTAGAATTTTCCTGAGAATGTGAAATGGAATGTAGAGAAAAGAAAGGAGTTTAAACTGAAAAATTATGCAATTAAATATTGTAACTTTTTCAACAGAGGCCCTAGAGCAGAGAGTCATTGGAAGACACTTTAAAGTGTCTGCCAAAGTGTAAATGGTACTGCAACAATTGTTGCAGTACCATTCACCACCTACCTCCCATGCTTTCACTGCTATATAATATAAATACAGAAGATACACCCCAACGGACTATTTCTTCCTGTTGAAATCTCCAGTATCAAAGAAAAAAAATACTAGCTTTAGAACAATGGTGGACAAGAACCCATAAATCTGTTCCATTTATATGAGGTGATGAAAGTACTAATCCAGATCTTTAGTTATGCAAAAAATCATTTATGTTGGTACCATTGTGATTTTGCCATTTTCAGATTCATTTGCAATGCTGACTGGTGCATTGCCACTGGGATGTCCAACTTTTGATGAGGTTCCAGACAGGTGCATTGGTGAATTGGAGTCAGTGACGCTAGTTGAAAAGGGTGGGAGAACATATGTGCGCCTAGGGCGGAATGATGACAAGGGTGGCGGTATTGTCACAATCCTCGCAAATGCTGCTGGAGAACAACAGGCTGCTGAAATGAAGGTTTGCTTTAGTATGAAAAATATCCCCTTGTTCCGATTATTTTTCCTGAAAAAAGGTATTTAATTAGGAACAATCTCTCATTGTATATCAGGTAATTTTCACTGTAACAGCATGGCCCTTTAAATTATTTAATTTATAATTGAATTAATTTTAAGTCTTTATAAAAAGTTGTACTTTTGAAGTGTGAATTATGTTCTACTTAGATAATTCTGAGTAGGGTACACCTTGGGAGGTCCAGCCGTTATTTCCAAATTTTAGGAAGAAGTATGTAGATAGATTTAAACAATAAACTAAGATGAGAAAAAAAACAAATAAGTCAAAAGAAACGTGGTGGAAAGAACAGTGTGAGGACAGAGGGTTTTCAGAGACAGGGCGAAATGGGTGCGCTTTACAGCAAGGTGAAATCACTGCCAGGAAGTCAGAAAGGAAAAGCTGTGCACACTATTAGAGAGACTGCAGGAAAAGTATTAATTCGAATCATAAGAGATTCAGTCAAGATGTTAAGAGTAGATAGAACAACTATACAGTAAATGCATTGGGCCAATGAGCATGGATGTAGAAAGAGAATATGAGGTCGAAGAGGATAGCTTAGGTCCAGGCATACTAGATAGCAAAATAGTGAAGGCATTAAAGGAAATGAAATTGAACAAGGCCACAGGGGTAGATAGCATCTCAGGTAGGGGTAGAGGTTCACATGATGTTCCATAGCAGTAATGAGGTCACTGATAGAAGGGAATATGGAGTATAATCAGGATGCATTTGCAATAGAGTGTAATCAGGACTTATCCATAACCTGTACATGTCTCAGACTACACAGGTGAGGGTAGAGGATGGAGAAACAGGGTGGAATTATTAGGCTGGGGGTAAGAGAGGGTTGTCCATTGTCACCCATGTTTTTCAATGTATATGTGGAGTAAATGGTTCTGGAGGCATGGGAAGGGCTAGAGGCAGGAGTAAAAGTAGGTGGGGAACTGATCAAGTAAGTCATATTTGTGGACGATCAAGCTTTATAGGGCCAATCAGCCAAGGGGTTGCAGTTATTACTGAGTTCACTTCAGAGCCATTATGATCTGTATGGGATAAAAATGAGGAGAAAATGAAGGTAATGAGTTTCTTGAGAGTAAGGAAGGATAAGTTAAAGATTAGAGGACATAAACTTGAGCAGGTAGAACATTTTAGCATTTTTATTTAGTGTTGTAGATAAAGGTGAGCAATATGGTGAGAATATCAGAAGAAGAATCACATTAAGTAAGGAATCTTGTACAAAGAGGAAAGAATTGATCACATGGACCTTAGGCAAGGATGTAGAGAAAAGACAGTTGAAGACATTGATATGGAGCATGGTTTTTTAAGGCTTGGAACACTGGTTGTTGATGCAAGATCACAAGAATTTGTTGGATGATTTTAAAACGTGGGTATATAGGAGGATGGAAAAAGGGAAATGAATGAAAAGGAAAACAAAGGAAGGGGTTTTGCAAATGGTGGGGGAGGAGAGAAGCTATTGGGAGAAATTCAAAGAAGGCAGGAAAAGTGAATGCAGGGCGTACTGAGTGGTAATGGATTGTTGACGAGTTTGATAAGGGGTAGAATGTTGGGCAAGCGAGGGAGAGGGAGGAAAAGATTAGACATATTGGATGGAATGAAGGGAGGCAGAAAGTATGCAGAAAGGAAGAAAGTGTAATTGTGGGGTTGAGGGCATGTGTCCATGGGAATGGTAGATTACCATTGAAAAAATATAATTTTGTGGATTGAAATTCTTTGTTTTATGTAAAATTCTTTAATTGGATCAGTCAATCTTTCTCTATGATCTCGGGGTTTTTTGGGTAAATTTAGGAGTAAATTGGGTCACAAATTTTATCATTGTTTTGTAGATTCCACAAAAAACCAGCTGTGCCACAATATATTTTTTATGTTTACAAAATAATGTATTAATATAATTTTATCTGACAATTTGAATTAGTAGATTTATCTCAACAAACATTTTTATGTACCAATAATAATATTATGGGAAACGTGGACCAGCAGCAACCTCATGGTGCCCCTGAGATAGTTTTGGCCTACTTATGGTGGGTGTATGAGTCCTTGGTTTCCACCAAGCATAACTTGTCTCTGGAAATATCAAGTAAAACCATCATAGTCCCAGTTGACCCCATTGGGAGACCTATTTGCATGATATGCTGCTAGTGAGCCTGATCACCAAGAGTATATAATGAAAATGCACTTTATTATGTAAAGATGCATCTGAAAAATTTAAATCTCTCATGAAAAAACCTGTGAAATTATGCCAAACTATTTAAAAAGAAAAGGCAACCCTCCACCAACTGCTAATTCAAAGGAGTATACCACTGACCAAACCTCCTTCCCCTTAAATCTCAACCACTACATTCCATCACATGATTGCATCGCCAATTGCAAAAAACCAAAGAAGTGGGAATGAAGTTTAGCAGGCTGACTTTGAATTAGAAGCGTGGTTTATGGTGCTCTTAGGGAGACTTGAGGTCAGTTAGTTGTGTGGCATATTTTTTGACCAATGCATTGACCTCCTCCGATGATGGCACCTCATGGGAGGTTAAAGCAGTGAGTAGGCCTAAAAAGCTTGAGGCTCATGTTAGACAAGAGGCATTGAGAATTCATTATGTGATGGATCACATCACATCTGAACATTTGTTTACTCCCAGGCAGAGCGCATAGCTTGTGAAATAAGAATCATCAAACACTTAATAAATCAATGAAAGTCCTTACTCTTGACTTTTGTCATTTCAGGTGGTTATCCACCAAGCCCTGCAGACATTGAAACATCTGTTTTCCAAACCCTATGTGTTACCTGGCTCTGGGTGCTTGGAGACATGGTTGGCCATACAACTCCAGAAAAGGGTTAGGATCTTTTAATGAATTTTTGAAAATCATTTTGGAGAATAAGAATTTAAAAAAGCCTCCATGCCATATTTACAGTTAAATAATGTTGGCATTTCATTAGGAATATGTTGACTCAACCTAATTATTAACAGGGGCTTTCCAATACATAGAATAATGTGCATGGAATGGATTATGGTAGATTTCTGTAATTAATAAATAAATGTGACTGCAAACTTCAATCAATCCTTGACTCTAATAACTGAATAAACTTGTGTTTTTATTTTTAAGATTCTATCAAATCTGGATGAACTGTGTAAGCAGCATAACTGCAGTTCAGTAGAGGTTCTAGCAGTTTTAAAGTGGTTCAGGAACACCTTCTTGAGCGTACGTATGCACCAAGATACATGTTATTGTGCTTAATCTGCATCTAAAACTTTATAAGAGTGATCCATGATGAGTTTTGTCTTTTGAGTATAGAATAACAAAATTGGTAGTCAATAGTTATTGTGTTTCCTTTAGTTCTTTCTTTCTGCATTTTTTTCTTCTGATCATTAGCCAGCTGTTTTACTTGTTTGTTTCAATTATATGGCCAAACTAAATAAATAATGATGGACGTGATTACTCAAAATAAAAAAAACTTCAATCTTTCCAAATTAGATCTTCCTCTGCATTCACAAAAACAATCATTGTATGAGATTTATTCTTACTTCCACCATTGCCTCAAGATTTCTCATCAATGCCCTCCCATGTAGATGTCCTGGCTATTGTGGCCTATATATTTGATGGTCCGGGGTTTTTGCAACCCTAGTTTTTAATATCCCAGGTTTTTTTACAGTAATGATTTTCGACTCCCCAGTTTTGACGGTGTCAAAAAACTGGGTGTTTGTCAGGCTGCCGGCTTGTTTTCTTGGTCTGGCTTCTTTCAGCTTACAGGCTCTCTCGTAAGAAAATTTTGAAAGTAAAATAAACATAGCATATGGAAGCTTTTATATATTTAATAAAAATGTAATTTGTATACTCAATTATACCTCAGCTCATTGCTGGCTGAAATTTCAAAAGGTTTCTCCATTATCATCATCCAATTATGCATTTGGAGATTATCGCTAAACTCGGCCACGAAGTCTGATTTTGTGGGTAGATCCTCTGTTTACCTCGCTCTGTAATTTAAAGTTCTTTATTTAAAACTTTGAAAAATTATATTAGGTATAGAATCAGCTTCCATGAGCCATTTTTATTTCCTCTTTCCCATATATTTAGCTCAAATGATTTGGTGTCATAGTTGAAATGCACATCTTTTTGAAGCGGACCAAATCATTCTCTTTCAATTGTAAGACTTTACTTACCCCTTACTTTTGTGATTCTTGGAAAGGAAAAAAAATATCATCTTAGATTGGTGCAATTATGGTAGGGGTCCGAATTATTTTGCCATGTAGGAGGAAGGGTTTAACACCCAAGCCCCCATTGGTGCATCAGGGCTAAACATTGGAATGAATATAAGCAAGTAATATTTTTAAATAGCCTTTCCCTTTACTGTGCTCTACTATAGCCTCTACAAGATGGGGCTCCTTATTAATTAAGAAGAGCATTCCAATGGGATGCTTTCAGCCTCATGGAAATAGCACGTACTGAGTTTTTAGTTTTTGAAACTGAAATTTGATAATAAGCCAGTGATAAGATGCAATTTTTTACAAACAGGTTTGCAGGAGAATTGCAGCCAGCAGTGCATCATGTTTAATAGTGGATTCAGTTTACAACCATTGCTGGCATTCACTGGAGGCTGCAAATTGTGCTTGTGGACTGTTGAATAAGGAAGTATGTGTTGGTCATGGAGCGGAATTGATTGACCTTGAGATTGAAGCTAATGAAGAAAAACTATTGAATGCAATACCCTCTCAGAACTTGGCATCCTCAAAAGATAATCAAAATGGCGAAGGTGGACTTTTGTTCCCGGAGGTAAATTTTTCCAAAATTACTCATGTTGATGTGTGTTCTAGCAAACTGAATGCAATATCCTTGGCTCTGGAAGTTTGTCAGAGTATTTTAAGTGTAGGCATGGTGGTCTATTGATAACCTTACTGCAAAATAGACCATTATTTGCCTATGAAAGTTAAAGATTTATTTTGTAAAGGGAAGGATATTATCTAACTGCCTATTGCCTACTTGTAAATAACCCTTCCCACACAATAGATTAGGAGTATATATTTAACTCTCTACAGGAGGAATGTAGTTCCTTTCTCTGCACCTCCAATTGTCTCACAAAAGGATCTAATTGGCACCAAAGAAAAAGTACCTCATAGCCTTCATCTTACTGTTTGTGCAATTAAGTTAATTCCTGATGCTGAAGTAATCCTCTATTTTCATGGCCATGGTCTGTTCACTGACAGATTGTTCCCTGAGCAAGTTACCATGTTTATTTTTGGCCTTCTTGTGCACATATTTTTTTAAAAATCTCCATTGCAGCAATCATTCTGAAGGTTGAATTTGATGGATGAGCAAAAAACTCACCTCCGACTGAGCCCAGTGGCATGTGAAATTCATGTGCGGGGGTAGGTAGTCGCATTAAAATTCTATTCACTTTGTTTTTCTTCAATCCCTGTGATTTTCTGTGAAGTTCTGGGATGCATAAAAATGCAATGCTTGTGTTTTAGATGGAGTTGACCAAAGGTATCGCTTGGATCCTAAAATCAGTAGCCAAACGCACAGTCGTTTTAGTCACCATGCCCTCACACCTCTCCATCAAATCAGCCTTTAGTTGTATGGGTCTGTTTGTATGTATTTGGGTTGACTGCTGTGGATGGTATAAATAATGGTCGCATATGTTGTATAAATGTTTTTTAATACATCTGATCCACAACTAGGTTCTTGTCTGTGCATATTAATCATTAAACGTTGAGAATTCATCTGTATACCCATCAGCTGTGGCCATCTCTCCAGGATTTGCCTCATCGCATTCAGATGAAATGCAAAAAGTATTTTCCTCTCTTTTTCCATGTGTTGTTGCCAAGTTCATATTGCATCAGAAAAATCTGATTGCTCATGAGTCATTAAGGGAATAATCATGCATCTAATGATAGCTATTGGTGGTTAAGACATGAGGCAACGGAGGATAAACGGGAATTAAGGTCACATTGTCCTGCCATTTGAATGATTTAGGAGCATATTATGAATTTACCACTTTGGTACTTCATTTGAGAGTGAGAAAGGATTAAAGATATATTTTGTGGATCAAATGAAGTCTTTTTTTACTGCAAGCACATAGAAATGTCATTAATGTTACTTGTTATGGAACAAAAAAATATATTTTGGCAAATCTAGCATTTGTAAATCTTCGTCTACTTTGTATGGATGAATTTTGTTTGGTAGACATATAGTGTTTCACCATGACTGACAAATGTGGGTGAAGATTTAAAGTTTTTTGTGCTTTGTCTTTAATGTTTACACAACACTACTTTCATATGCATTTTTAAAGGCATTCAGGGAAGAAATACAAAATACTGGGTTATGCTGAACTTGAGAGTTTAACCTGTAAACAAGGGACCTGATAAAAAAATGTGAGAGCATATTCAAATACCTTTTTTTTGTAGAATTGTTAGTAGTTCATTCATCACTTTGTACTAAACATTGTATTGTCTTCAGCAACATTGTCCGCTCTCTTAAGAATGGGAAGGAAAGGCTAATAGGTGAGCAGCATTACCTATCTATAGTGTGTTGTGGGTTGGATATCCCATTAGAATGGGAACAGATACTACGAAGAAAGGAACTTATACAAACAGTAAGAGCTACATTAAAGTAGAATGACACTTTTTGTAGATATGTAAAAATAATAATACGTGCACCTGTAAAATGCTCTGTTATTTCTTTAAAAATATTGTGCAACCATGATAATTGTACCCTTAGAATAAAACCCTTTGAAAAAGAAATGTTTATGGCCCCCTTTGGTAGTCAGAGGTGTGATGCTACCATATCAACATTAATTTTTTTCATGTTGTAAGCCCCTGATAAGTACTGCTGCTTATAAGCTTCCTGCTGATAAGTGCTTCAGGCAGAATTTTGAATCATAGAGGACTACCTATGAAGCATAAAAAATTCAATGCATTTAATTTTAAAACATTTAAAGTGCAATATGTGAACTTGTGAATTGTGATCCAGAACATGTCACAAAACACATGCTTTGTTCTGAATATCAAGGCGAAAATGCTTTACCTCTTTCAATAAAATTACATAGAAGTATTAAATGCCACAAATTTAATCATATCTTCCAGCATCTGCCACATATCTGACATAGCATTCACCGAAGTAGGTAATATATAAATGATTGAATAATGAAATTAAATGTCAGCTGATTAGCATTCTGACCTGCTAATCCAAAGGCTTTGGGACCTAGCTCCACCATGGGTATGGATCTTACGTGAACACTAAAGATTCAACCTGAGGGGATCGTAATGGCTAGCCTAAAGTGGCTTATCTTAATCCTGGGGTCACATGGGTAACCATAAATCACAGGTAAGAAAAAATGTACATTTCCACTAATTGTCAATATTACAAGGGACTGTTTTGAGAAGGACAGCTGCAGGTAACATCTTTTGATTTGAAAGTTCTTTTGATCTTAACTTCATTTTTAAAGCTCCCATGTTTGCCATTTTTAATAGTATTGTGCCAAGGCATCCTGCAAGGAGGATGCCATGGCAAAATACTATTAAAGCCTTGCTGGAGGATGTCTTGGCACATCCTGATATTAATATTCTCTTCAAGCTCTGCCAGTCATTCTGTAGTCATGAATGCAGAACTCTGTACCACACACACATTCTTGTTACTAACTTTATTTTTTCTATATATTTTTCTATTTGTTTTTCTTAGGAATGTAAAAACCTTACATGAATGCAAACATGTATGTCCCGTGTATTTGCATTAGTTCTGCTCACCTAGAATTTCTGTCAATATTGCATGATCTACATGTCATATGCTATTTAAAATACCTACGCTAGAATATTTGTTCATTTATTATTGTCATTAAATATTTTCCTCTTTCTTAAAATATAGGTCATTCATACCATGTTAAGTGTAAATAAATTCATTGAATAAGTATCACAAGAATTTTTTCCCTTTTAATTCTTATGATGCACTTTCATAAGTTTTTTTGTGTTTGTACTGTGATGTATTAAAACACACATATAAATAAATACATATATAAATGGAAAATTTTGTTCACTCTTACGTAGTGAATTGAATTGAGAGATCTTTATTCGGAACACTCTCTGATCATAACAATTTTACATGTGAGTTTATTATTTACCATTGAGTTTAAGACAGTTCGAGTATGATTTTGTGACATTTTCAGTCCAAAATATAAATAAATTATCTTTCATTTATAAAACCAAGAAAATTTGCTAAAGTTAGTTAGAAAATTTAAAATATGTGCAAGAAAAATTCATAGGTAATTCAGTAAATAAACATATTTTGAAAGAATTTTGTCAAAATTAAAATTTCATGACACACTCAGTAGCCCATGTGTAAAGTAAAATTCAATTTTTGCTTGTTGCAACTTGAACTATTGACCTAGAAAAAGTCACCTTATTTTGTGATTCAAACATAAGTTGAATTTCTGTATTCATAGGCCTGAAAAAGCAATACATTTTGTGACTCATATTCAAAGATATATACTATCTTGAAAGCTAGAGTTTATTGGTGTGATTCCTAGGCACATATTTTATTGTATAGGGGTTACGAAAAGGGAGATAGAGAACAACTGAAGAATTAAAATTTCATGATGAAATACAACATAAACATTTTTTACAACCATTTGATTAGTCATTAAAAAGTGGGATTCATACTTTGAATACCTAGAAAACATATTTTCTTAAAATATAATATTTATTGGAATTTGAAGTACAGTCATGAAATAATAAGACATGAAATTAATGTGGCAATATTTTATTATTATTCCTTTCAATGAGATTATATTTATTTAAATTGGTTGAATATTATCATACACAGGTTTTATGAAATAAAAGTGATAGTTGGGACTCAATTCAGAATTAATGACAGTTCTTTTACTATCAAAAAAATAAAACAGAATTGTCATTGATTGGTCCCTTGAATTTTGTGTGTGCTTAACTTTTACTCTTTGAATGCATCTCTTGAAAATGTTTGTACATTAAATGTACAACTCACACAAGTGGAATAGTTCTCCATGTGGTTCATAATCAATCCATTAAAAAAGGAAAGAAAATTATTTATCTTTTGTACTGAGAAAAAAAAAATTAGGAGTAAACCACATTTTTAATATATGTAATTATCTCATTCTTGTAGAAGAGGAGGTGTGAGGCTCATTTTGTTATCAGGTGTTACCAAAATCAGTTTTTCATTGGCCATGGTCATGTGAGTACCTCCCCCACTATACATTTGATTATAGTTAACATAAAAACTGGGAAATATAATATTTACATTGGTAGGTGTTAACACCCTGTTCACCAAGCCCTCCTCCAGCCTTGGGGTTCTTGAACATTTTGTTTGTTTATTCTCTCCTCTAACTCTTTTCTTCCATCAAACATGATATCTCATGAAAACATTTTTCAGCTATTATTTTTAGAAAAATCTACAACATACATATTTACAAATAGATTCACATATTTTTTGTTTAATACATAATAGTAGGGATTACTTATATTCTAAGACACTCATTTCCTTCAGCATCTACCAACAGCCCTCTTGAGATGATGCAGAAATGCATGTAAGAAATATTCTTCTGTAAAAATAAAAATATAGCATAGCTTCTTTAAGGTCTGGAAGAATGAAAACAGGGAAAGCCTCATTAAGCCACACGCAGCTCCTTTACTTTCTCCTTCCCTCTTGTCTCCTTGGCTGTTGCTCTTGTAAAACCCTGGATCAGAGACTCGGCAGGTGTGAATTTCTGTCATCCCCCTTACTTCGTCCCCTCTTCGCTGGGGACACCGATTGGCCCAGCCCTTGAGTCACAACAATTATGCTATTGTTGGGTAACTGGGGTAGTGATGGGATATTCTGTGTCAAAGAAAATTAGTGAAGAAGGGGCTGATTCACATGGAATGGAAAACAGGATTTTTAAATCATATGCACAACATTGAACTGGCATTAGTTTGCAAATGATTCGGTACATGCTACTTGTACAGTAAATCATATACACAGAGCTATTTACTTGTTATTATTGTCTTCACTCTCTCTTTTATAAGAGTTTTCCCTCAACTTTTCATCTAAGTTTTTCTATTATTAAAAAAAATATAACCAAAGTTAGTTATCTTGGTTAAAATTAATTGTTAAAGGTGTAAATTTTGATTTAACAGAATCATATGATCTTGTTAACTATTAAATTGACTTAATTTATAGTTATTTCACCATGTTGTTTTCCAAAGTATTTTTTTTTAATTTTATCTGAGAAATTACATAGAATACTGATGAGATGTAGAATGGCTGTAAATGCATAACCTAACCTTAATTTTGATTATCAGTAGTCAAATATTGATCAAAACAAATTTGTGAATTTGTATTTTTTCCTTGTTTATCTGCTCTGTTGGAATATTCATACTTCATATTCATGTACTTTGTGTGTGCCTTTGTGAAATATCTAATGTTTCATTTGCAGCTTCCTTGTTATCTCCTAAGCACTGTTTTGAAGTGTAAACTTCTTTAGGCGCACCACGCACAGAA
>LYUA01000046.1:1879655-1898110 GCA_002093875.1 Calopteryx splendens | reverse complement strand
TCACATTCTTCAACGATCCATCACCACTCAGCACGCCCTGCATCCACTTTTCCTTCCTTCTTTGAATTTCTTCCAATAGCCTTCTCTTCTCTCCTACCAGTCCCAAACTTCTTCGTTCGTTTTCCTTGTAAACCATATGATACATTTTATTATTGTTCTAGATAGTTACCAGTTAATTTATGTTTTGGACAAACCCGAAAACTATTGCACATATTCGTCCGTTTCTACAGAACTTCTATGCAACATAAACACTTTTTGCGCCATGAAATTCCCTTCTTCAACTTTCCTCCCTATGTCATTCCGCCCAGGGTGCTTTTCTTCCCCTCCTCCTCCGCTAACCTAAAATTATCCCTTCGATCACTGCCTCCTACATCCCACACCCTGTCAATTTCTCTTCCATCCACTGCTTTCGTCTGCTTACAACTCCCCCACAACTTTATCTCTTACCTAAATATACTTGAAAGTCCTTATTTTGTCTTCCTCTCTTTCTAGAGTATTTTATCCCTACTTCTCCATGCCCACATCTGAAAAGCTTCAAATCTTAATCCAACTCTAAAACCATACTAGCCTCCATAGTAAACTTTATTATTCTTTTCTTTTCTTCTCATGTGATCTCAATTAATTTTATCAATATAAAAATGAAGTATTTTCACTACATGAAGCTTGAAATACCTACTCTCCTATGCTTGTAAGGTCCGTGACATTCTAAAAGGAATTATTCTACCAAGCTGCAGGAATTATGAAGGTACATCGCTTCATATTAATTCAATGCATAATAGTACTGGTTGATTATACAAGTGTTTTTTCAGGATGTATTGCAATACTTTTCGCCAACCCAGCATTCATTTCAGTGGGGAGAAAACCTACATTTACACAAAAGGGAGACCAAATGTATCCATCTATCCATTTTTGTTTAATTTTTCATTTGATAAAAAAAAGAAATAAATTCATTGAGTACTTGCAATTAGAGATTAAAATCGCTCTAGCAAAATGATAAGTTTTCATGAGTGGAGAATTAATGACGGGAACATTGTGTATCGGTTCGTTTTTAAATAGATAAAAAAAACATACTATTCCACAGAAAATTTTTGGATGCACATCGCTTCATATTAATGTTTGTCATAAGAGTACCATTTGAACAATTTTTAACATTGGTACGACTGGTCGTACCAGTGTCGTAAAATTTAAAAAAGAATATTGCAAATTTCCACAAAGTGAAGCTGGGATCAGTAAATTTTACTTGTGTATAGAGAGCCTAAGAAAGTGTTTATGTTGTGTGTTACTTTGTACGTCTCGGCGCAGTGGACTGAGAAAGACCTCTTTCAACGCGACAGAGGTATCCAAGATGTGGGATTGGAGTTGGGTATGGATATAATGAAATGGGAGGGGAATGGCGAATGAAGAGAATAGTTGTTGTGGGCTATAGAAGGAGATTCGCAAATATCTGGAATTGAAGAGGCATATTACCTAAGAGAGAGAGATCTCCGTTTGATTGCAGAGTATAATTCTTCAAGAGATTTTTGAGGGAGGAAAATTATAGTTTTATTAAGGCTTTACCGAGAATCGTTAGAATACTGAATGAATTAAAACAGAATTAAAAGTTAAGGGTTCACAACTTTTCCGGCAATCAACATCTTGCACAAGCCTTGTGGCTGCTGAGTTTCTGGTGCGGTATAAATGGTGTGAATATAGCAAGTAGGTACATTGAAATTTGTGCAGCAAACATGTACTTTTTAAATTTTGTGTGAATGGGAATAGCATGATTAACATTTTGTATTCCTATTTCATATTTCAGTCATGCACATTTCCCGGTCTGGGGAAATCACTTTGTTCGTATTTTCGTCCTCCAATTATTTTCACGAGCGTATTATTCCACAAAAACAAATACTTTCTGCACAATCACTTGTGGAACATTTTACCTTATCGTGTTTTGATAATGCCAGAGCTCCTTGTATTTACGTCTGTGGAATTTCCTAAAACACTAAACGCGTCGTGAAAATTTATGACGTGTCATTGCAAAGATTTACCATTGCGACTCGCAAGTGGTTAAAAGATTTATCCCATGTAAGGACAGTTGACGTAAAATTTTGTATGTGCGTTCGGCTTCTTCGCTTATTAATTTGGGGTGCCATATTTCCCCAATTTATTCTCCATTCCGTCTCGTACTGTCAACAATCGGGAGATATTAGAGCGAAAAAACGCATTATTTATTCTAACACGAGCTAAAAATGTACTGTTGTATATTTTATGTTTTATCTACATGATAAAAGTTTGAGAAAGCTATTTGGCGAAACAGAAAAATGGAACAAATAAAGTTGAAATAAAAAGGTGTAATAAAGGTGTAAGGTTATCGAAATTTCAGAAATATATATTTTTTAATTCTTGCGCTCAGCGTTGTGGATTGAAAGCAGCCTGAAAAATGTGCGTAGGCCAACCCAGTTCGTCTAGCTGAGCTATTTTCCTCATTTATACCGACAGAGAAATCTGCCGTAGAATGCGAGAACTGTCACGATTTTCAATGTTCACTTACGAGAATGATTTTTTTTCTTTCTAAAGTTTTAGTTAATCACAATGGAAAACGCATATTCTCTGGACCCGGGAATCTGTTTGCCCCACGGCTATTCCCAGTAGGTCATTAGTTTATTTCTGGATTCCGTTGCCCACGCAGCTTAAAAAAATGGTTATTTCAATCATCTTATCGAATTTAAATTTGATGTGAATCACCGTCCCAATCAATAAAATATCTGGTGCCCGGCGCATTTTCTGAGTGGATTCTTATCGTGACTTCCACCGGGTCAGGTTCTAAATTTCTGCTGACTTTCCGATGCCCGACTTGCACGTCGTGTTCCGCTCTTAAGACGATGGGACGAGTCGAGCATCGAAACCTCGACAGAGATGAAGAAATACACACTCGACGGAAGTCCCGATAAATATTCTCCCCCGCCCCTCCCCTCAACGCAATCACTTTTATCACTAGTTTAATTTTTGTGGTGCTCCTTGAATTCAATAAATTCCCATGCATGGGTGCTGGATTAAAAAGCTCACAATTTGGGTAGAACATATCTCCGCTCAATTGACAGAGAATTTAGCATCTGCACAGGAATCCTCTTTTTAAAGTCTCCGGTCGACCTTTGGCCTTTGCGTGATCTTCGATGCTACCGACGACGCACGTTCGCGGATGGGAAAACCAAAAAAATCTCTCAACTATTTTACCGGCTTTGTTTGCCATCATCGGTGGATAGCTATGGTTTCATCGACGCGGAAATTTAATCAAAATTAAGGGCGAGGTTTTCGGCGCCTAAATTCTCGCCAAAAGGCTGACCAACTGATCAATAGGGGAATTTTTGGGTGACGGGTATATACAATTAGTTACACGTGCAAGTACTGTTTGAATGTTCGTGCTGGATTTGTAAAATTGCTTTGATAAAGAGGGAGAAGGAAAGGATAGTGAGTGGCACTGTATTTTGCAAACAATTTAAACCTCTCGATTCTCCTTGGAAGGGACTCGATTGGGAGATTGATAAATCGAAGAGAATGTTACTTACCGTCGAGGTAGCAAAGGCAGGCGGTTGCCGAAGAGCCAGAACCGTCTTTCACTGAACCATTTCTCCATGCAGCAGGGCCTTTTCGTGTTTCCGAAAGTGTTAAAGGTGGGTCTTCAGTACAATAACAGTGCTGAAGACTGAGAATAGCTCGACTTCACTCTTGAGTCTCACAGTGGCGAGTGACGACGCCATAGAAGTCCTTCGTGTCGGCGCGTTCTGTCCCCCTCGCGGAGAAATTTCGAACGAACACCTATCCCCGCGTTCGATTAAACAGTTCGATCGGCGGTTTCCAGTAACGCACGGTAGGATTTAGCAATCAGTCCGGCAATTGATTCCCTGCGTCATACATGGGAGCTTTAACACACAAATAATCTACATTCAGAATGTGCCTTTAACGCCGCTAATATTTTGTTGGCGGTATATGGCGTTACTTGGTGGACACGATTCATTATAAAATATAAACAAAACATTGTTTTTCCACAGTTTTATTTTTGCACTAACCGCGTTCCGAACCCATCTTCATTGAAATTCTCTGAACATGACTTTATAGTCGAAATCTGGATGTTGCAATGATAATAATTGTGGAAAAACAAATATTTGTTTATATTTTATGCGGTTAATATTATTTTGCAATTCCCATTCTTCAAGCAAGGGATATGCAAGTGTGAATACACCACACTCGAATGTTTTTAGTATTGCTTGTGCCATCCAATAACAGTTATTTCTAATTTTTTTGTGTAACTTTGAAGTCGTTTTTGGGGATTGTTATGTCATAGTTTCACAGATGGCTGTTTAGTGTAATCACCACAGGTTTTCAACCCAAGGGTTAGTCTGTAGCAGCCCTCCAAGCTATCCTAATCTTTGCCACTCTCCTCTTCCATCATATTTAATAGAGCTGATGTCTTCTGTCAATGTGCATTTTGCGAATCA
Source organism: Calopteryx splendens (assembly GCA_002093875.1). Classification (NCBI taxonomy): domain Eukaryota; kingdom Metazoa; phylum Arthropoda; class Insecta; order Odonata; family Calopterygidae; genus Calopteryx; species Calopteryx splendens. The sequence goes on along the minus strand of LYUA01000046.1, from coordinate 1,893,635 downwards.
CTCTAGGATTTATTCTCTGATACTATTTATTATCCTAATTGTTTTTTTTCCTCACATTGCAGATAGGATTAGGTAATTCCCCCACCCCCATACAGAACCTTTTGGTATCTTCAATCCCATATGTTGGAAGGAAAAACTGTTACTTTAAAAAATACATTGAATACCACTATATCCCCTGAACCTTGAATTAAGTCATTTTTATCGGATAAATCTTGTATCAGTACATATTGGTGAAGAGGTTATTTCTCAAAAACTTAGAGCTACAACATCTCAAAACTCTATAGCTACAATGTACAAGGAAACTTAAAACCTTTGTAGTCATTTTTCACTTTTATCTTCTAAATCTATTTAATTATAATGCATTGATAATGAATTGTTAATGGAGCTTCATTGTTTTATTTTTCACAAAGTGCTTACTGGAAACTCCTCAATTGTAGGCTGCAGACCGAAGGTTGGAACATAGCCTGGGTTTGCTGTATACTTTTTGTGATTAGGCTTTCTGCCATATTATCCTTGTGACTGACATGCGAATTCTATAAAGATAATCAGGATGTTTTTTATGGATATTTTATAAAGACTATTTATGAATAATAATTGATGTAGAAATGTGTGGCCATTTAGATGTTTCTCATTTAATAGAATGCCTAATAATAAAATTGTAAGTAAAACATTTTAAAGTAGGCTAATATTGAAAACATTTGTTGCATTTAGATGGTGTCTAAATTCTATGTTAGATATATCAAATAGTCTTGTTTACAATGCAGATTTTAAGCATCAAATAAATTAATAAGAAGAAAGCAATTATATTGAATTTAATGAAAAAGTTTCAAGACTAATTTTTCGGTATAATGTTAGCATATAGTCATGGAAACTGGCTCAACATTTTCATGTCTAAGATTTACTATAGTGGTAATTGGATTAATAGGGAACTTAAAAGATTATGGCCATATCATGCAATGAATTCCACATAGGAAAATTCATGGCATCACAGCATACATGATTGGCATTCTAAACTATGCACATATAGCCTTTGGATAAGCCAGTAATTAGAATACTTACCCCCTACATAAAGATTTTTGCTTCAAACTTTTGTTGGTGTAGGTATATTTTTTTAAGCGAGTTTCTGTTTCTTGGGGATATAATCTTATACAAATGACATTTCTGCATGATAACATGCCGACTGGGACTCTGAGGCTAAATGCCAAGTCTTGGCTAATACAGGTTATACCTGTGGAGCAAGCACTGGGGGATCAGCTTTACGAAAAAAAAATAATATTTTTGTATTGTGTTACAGGGCCATAGAAAAAATACAGTAATTTCTTTTTGAAAGATTGTAAGAAGAATAATGATTCTGTTAGAGCTGGTAAGAGAGGCATTAATCCAAGAAAGGCCTTTCATTTACTGCAACTGTTATCACTTCTCTCTTTTTTAAGCAAACCATTTTGTGTAGTACTATGCTTCAATGTTATAACTCTTCAATTTCAATTGGCCTATAATGTTTAGTAAAAAGCAAGAGTCACATATATATTGTAGTTAGATATAAATAATATTTCAAACAGTAAAAAATTAGTTGGTAGCTCTAAAAAGGGCAAATGTTGCTGCTTTTGGAGTTATAATTTTAACTGAAAAGCAATCAGGCTGGGAATGGGAAATGCAGTGTTTAATTATCCTATTTCAGTTTCACTCTGAATATGAGGAAGAACCTGTACCAATGGACAATGACATTTATTGGTCAGTGAGTAGAGTAGTTAGTCTTGAAGCATATGCTTGTTGCTCCAGATGAATCAAGCCTCGTTGTATAGGTAAATGTCTCAAGTATGAAAATTCAAGTTGAGTGGATGTGGGACTCATGAAATTTATTTTTATTCCTACAATTAATGTTCTTGAGCCCCCTGACAACTGAAGAAGGGATCTTATTTCACAGTCAATATAGCAAACAAATATGTAACAACTTTACAAATACGTAAACATTTACCAGTGGTCTATCAGATCTGTTCAGCAGAATAGTTCATCCTGAAATACAGGCATCTCTCATACATATTACTGATTTTATGATCCCCCTGAGAATATTTGCAACTAATGCCACTGGTTAGTTCCACATTATGAAAAACCTTTAGCTCTTACGATTAAAACTGGACATCATTACAGTAGCCAAGTTACATAATGTATGATTTTAATCTAAACAAATTTTAATTACATTCAAAGCAATTATCAGTTGTACACATTAGTTCCTATCACAGCATTAATAGAATTCATGATGACATTACAACATTATTTCTGAAAATGAGAAATCAGTTGCATTGGAAAAGAGAAAACAATTGAACTTCAGACAATTAATGTTTATAATTTTTTCAACAGAGTAGCTATAGTCATCACATTGTCTTATCTGCATCAGGTTACAACATTTAATGTACAAGTAATGGCACAAAACATTAATAACTGATTTCACCAGAATAGGTGTGTTTACGAGCTTCAGATTTGGCTGAAAACAATAGTATTTACAAGTTATAATGTGTAATGGAATTAAGACCATTAAAATAGAGTGAGGTGCATGGTAGAACACAATTTAAAAAGTATTGCCTTAAAAATTAAGCAAAATGGATAACAAATTAATCTAATAATATCTTTAAATATTACAAATGTACAAATATGTATATATATAATTCTTCGCTCATGATGAAGATTTAAATACAAAACAAATGTTAAAGTTCTTCAAGAATAGGTACATTGTTCTCCAATAATAAAAAATTGCACAAAAGACAAAATCAACCAAAACTATTTTTTAAGAAAATATTTGAACTTTAATAATGAAAAATGTCTTAAGTCTTCATAATGTTGCCTTTTCTATTTTTTGACAAATGGAAGAAGTCTTACAATTCTAATTATGTATAAAGTTAATGCTTCTGATGATGAGGTTAGTGGTGAAAAAATTTCATGATGATGATGAAAATGAAGATGATGGTAAATGACAATGGTTGAGAGATGTTTTGGTTGTAGCAGGTCTAACTTTTCATGCCTCTTGGAGGCGTGCTGAGTTCTTTATCCTCCCATTTGTTGAATCATGGTCAGAGGTCTGTAAAAAAATAGCAGTTGCATGAATTAAGAATGCTTAAATATATCATTATTCACAATATTAGCATTTTCGGAGAAGATATCAGCTGAATATCAGAAGGATTTCAGCTGAATTTTATTATATACACTTAAGTTCACTGCCAACTTTAGCATATATTGTAGCATAAATGTGGTGGATTAAAATGTAAAAAATCATTTGAAAAATCGCACATAAAATTATGCAAAAATTGTTTAAAATTTAAAACAATGTACATATTTATATGAACCATGCTAAAATATTGTTGAATGTAAGTTGTCCTATGGTTAGGTGATTGCATTTGTTTATTGGTTAATTGATATGTTCTGAAAATGAATGCTATCCAAAAACCAGATGAATTTTGTTTTATTATTTCATCTTTGATAAGTGGTTCTTCTTACTTAGTAGCTATTGAATTGGATATTTGAATGAATGTTGCATACAAACTCTTACCTTTATTTTTGACTATCACTAATCTGACCTTGTGAGTGGAAATCAATTTCGGAAAACAAGTAGAGCATCTATATATGTATGTGCATTTGGGACCACCATGATTCTTGAGTAGTAGGAGTAGTGTCTTTATAGTTTATTTTTTTAAGGATAGCTTCCACTCATAAACCTTGAACTTTCATTTTTTTCTACCATTGGCTCTTGAAATCTCCATTGAGCAGTTCACAATGATTAGTGTTCCTACAAATATTATTTTAGTCTAGAAGCCTGAAAAACTAGAATTTCTATAGAGAAGACAATAAATTTTAGTCAAGTTTTCATTCGTTTTTTAGTTATACATATTCATTTATGACCAGGAATTTAAATACAAACAATAGTATATTAGTCTATAAAGATAGACATATTTCTACTGTTTCTGTTTTCCAATGGCATGTAAATTACCTACTCATTCAGTTTCGTGAAATACCCAGCAAAATATGAATCCACTCAATTCCTGAATATATAGATTAAAAATTACTTCTTCTTGAAAAGGTAAATGAATTGCTTATAATAGTGCAAACAAATATTTTCTATGCAAATATAAAAATGTATTTGTATTTAGGAAGGCCTCTTTCATCTTCATTTCACTTGATCTTTTTATGTCTATAAATAATTAAATGTATGCAATATGTTTACCCATTGTTTCTTGCTGGATTTCTACCTTGTATGTCGGGTTGTCATACGCTGACTCTGATTTTCTGGCTGTGGAAATGGCTGCCTTTTTGGCTTGACCCTGCCTTTTGAGGAGCATTAGGAGAAGAATGAGGATTGCGACGAATGCAAGGGCTGCCAGTATGGACACACCCACCAATCCCCCATAATAGTCCCCACTGTCCTCTGTAGACTTCTTCCCAACCTCCCCTACGGATGCCTCTAGTTTACCTGGAACAAAATTTAATAAGCCTCAGGTGGGAAGAATTTAAAGCAATAATAATTATACATGTACTTGGGCACGCAAAAAAGGGTAATTTAATTAGGTAAATAAATTTTTGCACTATAAAACACACAAAAGCAGTCCATCTGAATTATTATTCTGAAGGAGGGTTAGGGATCTTTAAGTGCTCTTATTTTTTCACCTTGGTGATAACAAAATGTGCAAACTCTTTTACCATGTCAAAGTTTTAGCCTATTGAAGTTGGATACACACCTTGTTTTGTACTTGATGAGGAAGATGGCTTGGTCACTATATCCTTCACATCACTCTTCTTTATCTTTCCATTACTTAAGTAAGCCTCAAGCCACATTCTATATCTGTAAGGACATGGTTAGAACAATTATTTAAGGAATATATAATGCCCACACTTCATTTTAATCATATTTTTTATCAATAAAAATAATGCATCCATGTAACCCAGAGCTAACGCTTAATGATAGTATTAATATTTATTTTTGTTCCGTTGGGTTGCATGACCATGTATATCCTCATGAGCAAATGGTGGATACACATAAACATTACATAAATATTACAAAAACAAAAAAAAATATAGCAACTTATCCACCAATAATTCAGCAAAACTATAGTATGCTTTGCTCTCCAGGATTAACTTTAGCTTTCTTGTAAAAAGTGTTGATGATAAAATAGAGCGGATATTTAGAGGAATATTGTTAGATATATCAGATGGTGGGTGATGTGGCCCTTTGAGACAGAACTGTATAAATACTAATTGCTGTGAATGTCATTTTTCCCATGGATGTGATAATTATCAATATTTACAGGAAAAATGTGAGAGTGACTTTTTACAAATGGGGCACATGAAAGAATGTAAATTGAAGGACAAGTAAAATTTTTTGGCACAAAAGCATGGTTTACCATTAGAACAACTAGATACTCCACACAGAGCTTTTATAGCTTGTTTTTGTAAAAAAAAAGGCTTTAGAAGAAATATATGGATTCCCCCCAAACATAATGCCATATACAAGATGAGCTTGCACTTAAACATAATAGAGTGCAGTAAGTGTACCAATGGGCACCATCGTGGCTAACTTTCTGATCATGAAAATACTAATAGCCAGTTTCTTAGCCAATTCTGACATATGAATAGACCAGTCCCATGTTTCATGCATATGGAGTCCAAGAAAATTTACTGAACCTGACACTGAGACAGGCATATTAATAGTGGGCTCATCTGAAGGATATGGCTTATCTGTCTGTATGGCATCTGATTTATTTCTCCTTTGCCATTCAATAAAATCGGTCAGTACTCTTAGAAAGTTGTGTGTGAATTATTAAATGATAAAATGATTTTCAATAGGTACTTGTAGAAGGAAGGAATGTATTCATTCCAGGGGAAAATATTAAGGGCTCTATTATGTGTATTTAGAGGTAGTAGTAGTTCTTTGGGGAGTTGACCAACAGCTGAAGTCATTTGTGCCAGTAGGGGGTGGGTGGGTATGGGTTTAAAGCTATGAACATCACCAGTTTTCAACCCAGGAATTCTAGTGATGCTTTTAGTTCCTTAACAGTTACCTATTTATAATTAAACATGGATACTTTTTCAGTATTATATGAAATAATTGAATTAACACCCTGTGTAATATATTGCAAATACTTAGAATAGAATTTAAGCCATCAGGTGATTTTTTCATCACAAATTACGACAAAAAACAGTATATATTTCCACAGATAATGTATTCATACTTTCAGCTTAGTAACACATTTCAACTTATGGTATAATAATGCGAGAAAGATAATAGGTAATAGAAACCAAGCAAACTGTCAATGAACATGGGAAAGGATTGAAATTCATGCACCATTGGTTAAAAATATCAGTAAATCGTTATACTACATATATTTCAGAGTTGAGATCTTAAACCATAAAAAGTATTACTTTTGTATAGTTCAACCACTCATTTCTTTTCGAAATATTTGGCTTTAAAAGGTCTAATTATGCATAAGTATATACTGTACTTGAATGCGTTATATCTATGGTAATGTGACTCCACCTTTTTGACCTGACCTGACCATCATAACACTTCCCAGATATTTGCTTAATCAACCATTGTATATTTAAGGCTACCTTGCAAATATTTAAAATTTATTTTCCTCATTCCAAGTCTGGAGTTAGTGAAACTTTTAGGGGCACATTTAAATATGTACTAATTAACAATTCACCTCATGCATATGTCTGTTCCTGTAATGGATTTTTCTGAAAATGCATTGCCCTTCATTTTTTAATCTTCAATGGTGCACATTTTATTTATTATTGTTGAATGTAATCAATTAAGCATATGAATGGGACAAATTTTAAGAGATACAAAAATCTAATGTATATTCTCATCTAATCACTCATAATATATTTTCTCATTGGCCAAACAACTGAGGTCCTTGAACAATATCAGAGGTTGTCTACAGACTATAGGTGCATCTATGGAGTTCTAAAACACTTCCCCAAAATTTAAACACCTTTTTCCCTACCCCATTTTCTTCTTCAACTTCTTATACTTTCTATCCTTATCTTTCTATGGGCCATGTGACTATTTGTAAACCCCAGACTGTGCCAAGTTCCATTCATCTGACCTCAATATATAGTACCCTTAATAAGTATGCACCACAAACCTTGTGCCTGGTTTGAGTCCAGTTATAAGAGCTGAGGGTGATGGGTCTCTCTTGGCAACCTTGAATTTACTGCTCCTTTCCTCTTCATCGGCTCCACCTTCTGATCCCTCTCCACCTTTGGTACCTGCTGAATCACTCTGATATATTACTCGGAATATGTTGACATATTTGTCTTCAGGATATGGGACACCGGACCAACTGACTTCAGCTGAGAACACTTTGACTGCATCAACCTTAATCTTAAGATCAAAGCCATATGGATCTGGAAACAGAAAAAATTGGTACCAAATTTATGATTAGAAATGGATGAAAGCTCATAGAAAATTCAATGATCAACTAAATGACAGGTCAATTCATTGTCATGGATCAGATTTATTTATTCATATATATATATATATAGTTATATTCAGTGTGAGTACTTATAATTGAAAATTAATTTACCTTTCTCAGCTGCTGTGGTTATATGTAAGGTTTCTCTAGCAATCAGTTCAGTTTTTTGGTCTGGGAAAGGCACCAGAAGCAGAGAAACTTCATATGTTGAGCTTGGCCTAAGTCCTTCCAATGTGTAGCTGACAGTTGCTCTGTGAAGGAGCTGTGTTGTCGAATATACCTTATAGATGAAGGAAAGAAATCAATCAAATTTGAATCCTCCAATGAATTTTTTAATGTTTTCACCCAAGATATATTGCATTTGAATAAAGTAACTACTTTCATCATCGGGCATGCATAGTCAAACTCTTATTTTTTGGAAAATAATTTGGCTTTGAGGTGCTTTGATGGGGGAGTTCATATCTCAGCATAAATTCAGCTCATGAATATGTATCCTTAACTTGACAAGACATCATTCATGATCTATGTAGGGTATAAACCTGCAACTTATTACCAACATGGCTAACTTGTTTGAGTAGTTGTTTTGAAAAATTCATACAAGAAATGCGTAATAGGTATCAAATTCAGATGAAAAAATTCGAAATGGACTTATTGGTTTTTGATTGATAAAAAAGAAAGTACATAATCTAAGAATTTAACTAAGAAAATTAGAATTGACTTTGTGGATTTTTTTATCTTCATAATTAAAATAAATGGATATTTTAAAAAGTAATGAAAAGTGAACACAGGGCATATTGAGTGGAAGCATTTTGTTAGAGACTATTATAAAGTATGCAGGATTGAAGAATGGGCTATTGTATTTAGGGTATTACTACATTAGTGTTGTGTTAGCTATGTAGCAGTGGTTCCAATCAAAAACCTACCCTAACCTCTAGACTACCATTAATAATAAATGCACCATAAAGGTACACATATTGTTCTGAACACATATGATGTTAGATTAATGCAATGCTTATTCTTGTTAGACACAAAGCCATAAAACTAGTAAATGTGCCAAGTAGTTCATCAAAATTAGGATTGTTTTTTGTTTGAGATATTCAGTTTTCAAATTCCATTTCACTATTTGAATCACATCTCTGATACATCAAATATTCAATAAACCCAGTGATCCCCTATATGAGTGTGTGGTATTTTTGTTAAGACACCAGGCATAGGGGACTATAGCAAGTAAATAATGTATTTGATGTGATGTTTATGAAGAAGAAATAAGAGGCCACCATATGACTACTCTCATGTTTAACCTAATTTTTATTTTGAATGTGAACTTTGAGAAGGAAAAACAAGTGTAAAAATGTATTAGTTTGTTAACCCATGTCTATATTATTGTGATGATCTAATGTGATAGAGGGTAGAATTTTGGCTAGGTGAGGTAGAGGGAGGAAGAGATTAGGTTTGGTGGATGGAATGAAGGGTGGCAAAAAAATGCAGAAATGAAGAAAGGGTTATTGTAGGGGTGCGTCCATCAGAAACCTACCTTAACCGGTAAGTTAGCATTGATAATAATAATCGCAACAACGAATGTTGAATGACTAGATTGATTATATGGTTATATTGAAGAAATCACTGTAGGTAGAGGTAAACATGAAAATCCTCTAGGCTGGGTCAATACATGCCATCCTTGAACTTTCTGATCCCATCAGGGAAGATTGCTACATTTTTTTCTCAGCCCAAATAAAATACATATTAAGATGACTATGGGAGACAATAAATAAAAAAATGCATACTAGCCATTCTACCCCCAACACCTGCCTGAACATTTATGGTCCTCAGTAACCACCCATAAAGAGTAGAAATGGTTCTAATCATTAATATTGGGAAGGCATCATTTTTCAGGACAAAAATTGAGACCTTCGGAGCAAAATCCCAAAGAATAAAACTTTTTCAAGTTTCCTAAAAGCACCTCATTTATTATAGTGTATTAACTTACCTTTCCTTCAATTTCCTTATATCGAAGTTGCACTCCATCAATAAACTGTAGCTCAAAGTCATTGAACTTCCTCCAGACAAATCTAGCCCATGTTGCATTTACTTCAGCTATTCCCAACTCTACATCAACATCAATTTGGGCAGGTAACTGAGTTGTATTTACTTCATTTCCTTTACAATAAAAGAGAAGGTATTCTGTAGAGAAGAGACTATATCGGACACATAATATGGATTATGGATAAATTTACATATATTCCTTTAGCTAGACGCATTGCTCTCATGGACTTAAACAGAAATTTAGAGTAGAGAAAATTTACCAGAAGGTGTTTGGATGGTGATGATGCGACTTGATGGAGAATTTCTTAGATCTCTCAGCAGGAGCATTATTCTTATCCTGTAAACATTATTTGGCTGAAGCCCAGTCTTCCCATTGAATGCAGGTAGAGTGTACTCTAATCTCCTTGTCTCAATTAAATCACCAGGTGTAGAAACAACTTCTTTTCCTTCCCATGTGGCTGGATCTTCTTTCCTATGAAATATATTTTGACATTAAACAATCATCATGGTTGCTTTAAACCATAGTTGAAAGTGGAAACATGAAAATATTGCCTGAAATTATTTTCATCCGCGAAAAATATTTCAGAGTGACAGTGAACAAAGGCCAGAATGTTTATAAGAATCTGTAATTCCTGAATATATACTATTACCATTTAATAGCTGTAAAAAAAGAATAATATTTATCTCATACATAAAAATATTTTCAGTAAAATTGAAGGCAGGAGTAATGTGATACAGGTATGAGAAGGATAGGTCACACCACCAACTTTCGAAAAAAATAGAATTTTAACAGTAGATATAAATGATACTCAAGAAAAAAATGACTTTGAGCACTCACAATGGGTCCTGAGTGTAGCTAATTTCTACTTGGCCATGTAACCCCACAAACAGTGAAGGCAAGGAGAACACAAGGTGCACCGATGAATCAGGTTGCACATTTGCTGCATCTACTGTGATTTCGTCTGGTGGACTGCTCACACCAACTGAGGAAAGAAAGAATATTTGAAATGAAGAAACGATTTCACAGAAGTTACTCTTGAGGGCTAAGAAAAAACTTCATAAAACTGATAGTTGTTTTATCCCATTTCACAAAATGCATTTTCACAAATTAGTTTAAACATAACAGTACAGAGATTTAAAGTAAATATAATTTAGTTGTGTAATTTCAAATTAGTGAATTCATATAGCTATATTGATGGTGCCGGGTGTGCTCATATCTTAAAGGGGAATATTTAAAACATTTTTGCTTTTGGAATTCATAGAATTAAGATCAATCTGATTTTGTTGGAGCAAAATGTAAAATATTTTTTGCATATTTGACATCATTGGCCTATGGCACCCTGAAAAAATATTTACTACTGCTATGATTTTGACTATCATAGGTGCATAGAGTTGTGAAAATACACCTAGTACAACCTACAAGAATATCTATGAAAGCAACCTTGCGAAGTATCTTCCTGCTCATATGTGGTATAGATGCACAATTTATAACAATTTGTTCTCACTTTCACATGTATTTAACATTTTACTGGAATTCACACATTGCAATTTAATTTTTATTTTAAAATTTACCACCAATCCATTTGACTAGCACATCTTCAATTCAAAGCACATTTGTCTTAAATTTTACTTTGGAGGGGCTTTTCATTTTAAAATCACAATAAACATTTGTCTGAAAGCAAGCATTTTCCCCTCATTGTAAAGCTTGAATCATGTCCCGAAAACATTTTAAAGCATATACTTAAAATGTTCATGGAGTCATAATGATAATGAAGTATGCTTACTGGTAAATGGCATGTATGTATAAAGTAGGTAACTGTGGATGGGATTCTGGAGCAATAAACATATTTGAGTATCATTGCACACAAACTAACTCCTCTCCTTTAGTTTCAACCCCATAACACTAAATAAAATGAAAAGACATTGTGGAACTCAAATATAAGAAATATTGTATTCCTGTTGTCAAAAGCACAATGCAATAGTCTATACATAGATGCATTTCCTAAGATTTCTATGGAAACTAGTCTCAACTCAGTCCAATGTTGGAGATGGTGCAACAGTGAATAATGGAAGAATTTAAATACTGGGGAAACCCATGGCCAAGAGATGTTAAGTGTTGGGGAAGGAGTAAGGCATTTAGGGTAGCAAGTTCTCCCATTCACTTAATTTTTCAGGAATAGGGACTAAGGACTACATTTTTCGTAAAGTGCAAAGTTTTATGAAGGCCTTTAACAGGACATATTCATTCTCAAGAGCAAAAATTCCCGGTGACACCTCTGGGCACCCTCAGCTTCACCCAAGCTGCGCACTGTTTTTCAGGTACCAAGTCATCCTGGGAAATCCCAGGCTTTACATGAAATAAGGGATTCGCCCCCCTACACTGATGTGTGAATTTCAATGCTTTTTGGCTCAGTACTGGGTGAGCTCTACCCTTAACTACCAAACCGGCCTTAGGGTTGATTACTGTGGTTATAATTTTGATATTCATCCTGTATGCCAGTCTAATATTGACTTCGACATTGGCAATTTAATCTACTTCAACTAGTGAAAGAGCTTTCTTAAAATTTATCTATTACATATGTGTAAGTTCCAGTATTGGGTAAATTACTCAAAAACTTAATTGGGCTTGATTGCAGTTACTTAAATGAAAAAGTAATCGGTTATATGTAAAAATTACTTCCCAGAAAAGTAATTGATTACAATTACATAATTCAAACGCAATAAAAAAAACTTTGGGAATAGGAATAATTTCTGTGGCACAAAATTCTCATTTATGCTGCTACCTTGAGCTGCTATTGCCAGTCAAGTAAGTAAGACAAAATTAAGGACAATTCACAATGTAATTTTAACTTATGAACTTTCAAAATTATTATAATGATGAAGAAATACTATTCCACTCTATGACCTAATATTTCTGTCTTATAACCCATCACACTTTCAACTTTAAAGAAATGTTTATGCATACATATAATCTGGGCAGTCTTTTCAAAAAAGTTAATTTTATATTTTAAATTTAATTATAATTGGGGCTGAGCGGATAATTAATTCTGATACAAATACTGGCCAACATTCAGTTATTGGCACATATATTGGTATTGGAGCAGTAGAATCCAAAAATATTTTCTCGTGCAAGACTTTCTCAACAAAGTGCTGTATATTTCAGGATTGAATATTTTGCATCACCATGCTTACTAATGTGGATATTTTGAACCTTCGGTAAGAATCCACTAGTTGGCGCTGTATGTTGAAAACACAACAAAAGTGCAACAAACCAATCGAAATTTAAAATAAAAAAGAAAGTAGAACTTCAGTCAATTTCCATTCAGTTTGTTCAGTATTACTCTTCCTCAGCTTCAAATATACCTAGACAATCCAGATGATGATGTCCAGAGGATCAATTAATCCATAGGATGAATTAGAGGGTTATCTGAAAGAATCATTATTGCCAATTGAATGTGATCCTCTTCTTTATAGAAAAATTGGAAAAAATATGTGCACCTTTCAGACGTAACCAAAATACTTATAGCTACACTATCAGGATCAATTGCATCAGAAAGGTTTTTCAGCTCAACAACTTTAGTCTCTTCTTTGACAAGGGGAGCATTAAACCCAAACAAGGTTAAGCAACTTGTTTCTTTGGCTAGACATATGAACTGACAAGGAATAATTCTGATGGCATAGTTAATTTTCATACAAGGTGCATATTGATCCATTAAATAAATATTTTAAAACTATTGGCTCACCCCTGATTTAAACAAAGGAGTTTAATTCATACCCAGGCAAATATCTTGGTTTAGTGTCCTATTACGAGGCAGAAAACTTAAGTTTAATGAATCCTCATAACTGTGATATAATTAGGGAATCTGCTACAAATGTCAAACTAATAATTTATTCAACAAACAGCTCTTAGATTGTTCAATTTTCTTTTTTTCACAGTTCTATTTTCTTATTCCCAATAAAAAATGTAGCCATATGTGTAGAAATTGCTTTCAAAACAAATTATCCATTTTTTTAAATTTGCAGAGGTAAAAAAATTATAGTTACTGCATCAGACTCTTTGCTCTCTTACTTAGAGCTATGCATTTGTGGATAACTAATTCTTCATGAGAAAAGAGATTTGTATTCTGTGAGATTGCACTGAATTGAGTGATGATAGAAAGAAAAAGTGGAAATGAACGATTGTTGAACATTACACAAAAGCACTTGAACTGGAAGAAACGTTTTAAACTGGAGTTATCAACAGTTTGATTTATTGATTACTTGCCAATTATGAATTACCCTCAGTAATGATTACACTAATGTAAATAATCACTTTTGAAGTAGACTTAAATTAATGTTAAAATTTGAAAAACAATGATTACCAGTAAAAGTTAACAAGATATAATTGCTACCAGTAATCAGTTACATGTAATTGAATACCTACTTCCCATCACTGCATATGTTGTGATCTCCTCCCCTCTTTAGGGCATGCATA
>LYUA01000046.1:1788071-1799671 GCA_002093875.1 Calopteryx splendens | reverse complement strand
TTCGGGTTGATGTCTGCGTGTTTTGGGTTATCATTTGAATTAGGAAATCAGTTTCTTTTATGTGTATTTTGGGTTGTATTGGTCAGTGATATAACCCTCCATTGAATTCAAAACCTAGATCTCTTTTTTTATCCAAAATCCTCATCTCCACCATTGAGGTCGCAGAAAGCCATCTGTTATTTCAGTTAGAATCCAAGAAGAAAGTCGGTGACCATTTATTCATCTGCCATATGCTCTCCTCTGCCAGGTGGCATTTGACCGTCGCGGTAACTAACGTAAAATTAGCTTCATAAATGAAAATTGCATTTCCCAAGAGGTCATTACAATAGTTTTCAAGACACGTTAGTTTTGACGCAGTGCTGCAATGCAATAATAATATTAAATATTTTCCAAAATGAACTGCTCTAAATTGAAACCATAGATAGGTACAGATAATATTTTTAGGAAGAATAAAAATGGGTCACAGAGGCGCTTATCAAAAGCCTCTTTTAATCGATGATAAACCACTGAAGATTATACAGCATGTATGCGAAGACGAACCCTATGCACCACTTCCAGTAATATCTGACGAACCTATTAGCCTTCAAAGCGGATAACCTAAAAAGCAAACTTTTTGGGGAGATATTAGAGTGCCAATATGTATCAATGTAATAAATAATAAATAAATAAATATATATATATATATATATATAAATTGAATATTATATATGGTGAAATAATTTCCAGTTATATTTTGTCAGCAAAACCACATACGGACAGAAGTGTTAAGAATATAACTGTAGAATAATTGGATCAGAATTGGGACGCAGTTTCCTAATCGCACGTCGAAATTGCACTTGCTCCAATTTCCATTCTTGTGATATTTATCAACGGCCTTCTTAAAGGCCGAATTAACAAACCACCTTTCGCTTGAGAATGATAATTAGCCATCACTGTATTGGAAGGTGCCCTCAGAACCTGAATCAACACTCACCTTATCCCACGCATGGTGATTTATTTTATTATTCCAAATGCATCCCTAAGAAATTGATGACAAATCACACGTTCATATCTAGTTTCACCGAGGATCAGTCCATCACACCGGTTGCAACTGAATGCCGTTCGTCATAGTTACTTATAAAAAAGAATAAAATCCTAATGCAATTATTTTCTGGAAGAAATGCAGAAACTCTAGTACTTCTGCAAATCACTGATAATCTTCTGTGAGACTCTAAATTGTAAGCATGTGTTAAAAAGGCATTAACTCCGAGAAGTCAGTCTTAAATTCAATCGAAATGAGGTCGCTTGGGGATTTATGTGATCAACCACAGTAATTAACCCAAAGGTTGGTTTGGTAATTGGAGGGTGTGGGTTGGTATTATCGATATTCACCCAATACTAATCCCGACGGCGTGTGAAGTTCACACGCTAGGGTAATGGGGACCAGATTCTTTTCCCTGTGGCACCTGCGGTTTCCCAGGATGAGGGATGCGCTGGGGTGTCACCCGGATTCGAACCCGAGACCTCCGGTTTAATAGCCCAAGCGCTCTACCTACTGGAAAACCACACCCCTTATATGACATCATTTAAAAAAGGAGAGGTAATGCTTTCTCCGATTTTCGGTCAACGTGTTTTATCGGTGGCGAGTTGAGAGTGTTCAATTAATTGCGCCTCTCTGTACCGATTTTATTGCTTTATTTCTAGCCGTAAAATAAATCTCGGCCCCTCTGTGGCATTGGGCCCATAAATGTCTCACCTTTGAAGGAATCTAGGCCTTCCCTCTCGGGTGTCTGATCACCGCTGTAAATATACCTAGATATATTTCACAAAGGAGTCAACGTGCGTGAATTCTCTTCACACTTAGTTTACGGTTCGTCGTTCAGTTGTGGTGCGGGTGGGAATCATGTCGTGGGAAGGGAGAATGATCGGCGAGCGTCGCCTCCCGCGCCTTCGATCCCGACACGTTTGAATTAATTAAGAAGGAGATTTGGGGCGATGGCACACGAAGCGCTCAATTTTGCGACGCGAGGGAATCAGTCGATGACGGAAGGGGACAGTGTGTGGGTTGGGTCGAAATCTCCTGACCACTGGGACTTATTTGGGGTCAGAAGCAATTGATCCTGGCGACGCACGCCCCGCTCTTAACGATCACGGATTAAGGCGGTCACTCCTTCTGTCGTATTCTTGAAAAAATGTTCCGGTTCCTCTTCCGTATTTGCCCTGCATGCACCCGTGGTTTTTGTCCATCAGCCCATAGCGTCGCTTATTTCGAATGATCAGAGAAAGTAGAGCTAGGGGTGGATTCAGAAAAGTATCTTGGGGAGAAAAATTTGTTAGCATAGTGTGTATGTGTGTGTGCGCATGTGATTATTGCGTAAAATACGTTTTTGTGATGACGACAATACCTGTTGTTTTTCTGTACTTCAATGGTAATTTATAAAAAGCTTTTGGGATATCACATGAAAACGAGGAAAAAAGGAGATACTTAACTATTTTGAAGCGGAAATAAACAGAAATGTATTAGGCACTTATTAGGTGATAATAGTATTCTTTTATTGAAGCAAAATATTATTTTCCTAAGTTATGAAGATCTTCCAACGACTTTTTCGACAATCACTATGGGATGATATTTTTTCACTGCTCCAGGTTTTCAAGAAGTATGGCGTTATTCAATGAGTGAAAGGTACATTGGTCTATTTGAGTAGACGAAATTATTTCCGTCAAACTGAGTGAACTATTCTGAAGGTTCGGATCGCGGATAGGTGCTAAACCACCTCGCACGAGTCGCTTAATGGAGATTTTGGATATAAATAATGAAACGATATTTATTTTCCTAAGGATTTATAGAGAGCATTGGAATTAAAAAAACCAAGGTTCCTTATTGTGAAAACTTCGCGGGAAACTAATAGAATTCCAAAGATTGTCAATTTATCTTACTCCTAACTCTTAAAAAATTGGCAGAAAACAAATGATTCCATGGTTTTTTTAGCAATTTCTAAATAAAATGAAAGGATTTGTTGTTGAGTTCCTGGAATTTCTGTCTAGTAGGGAGGGTTCAGAAGTTGGATTATTTTATTATTACCTTTGCCACATTCCCGAAATTCCGATATTATTTCTGTCCTTCTTTTAGCCGAAGTTTCTATAAGGCTATTAGTTACGCAATACGTTCCCTCTATGTCAGAATTCAGAAATTGTAG
This sequence comes from Calopteryx splendens, assembly GCA_002093875.1. Lineage (NCBI taxonomy): Eukaryota > Metazoa > Arthropoda > Insecta > Odonata > Calopterygidae > Calopteryx > Calopteryx splendens. Next base: position 1,796,495 of record LYUA01000046.1, on the reverse strand, counting down.
TATTATTTATAAAATGATTCTTATGAATTGTGGTTCTTCAGTTTCAAATGATTTTGTTTGTGCAAGCAGGGGAGGACAGAACCGCAGGAGCAAGGGAATGGAAGGCGTTGGGTACCTACTTCACTGCATGCAATGCGATTTGTCACCAGACATACCTGTCCACTTTTAATGATCTAATGGAATAGCGATCAATTTAAGTATTCTTTTCACTTTTTACTACCAACTATTACTACTTGAATAATGTTTTAGCAACGTAATGTAGACCCACGGTGGAGTATTTGACGGTCTGTTTCCAACCCGTCCCTGCATGCATATAACTGACTAAATTATTGAAATACACTAACTTATAACTGAAATACACCAATTCTCTGGTCTGCAGCCTGAGTGTTATGCCACTGTGGAATACCGAATGGGCTATCGTAAAAGTGGGGCTGGTCGTAGAATCACAGGAATTTGGGACTCTTCGGAGCCATGATAGCTATACGGGAGGAATTGTAGGAAGCCGAGAGAGAGAGAGAGGGAGAATGGGGACAGCGGTGTGAGTTGACGGATCTTGTTTCCATGCAATGTCACGAGGCCAAAGTGGGAGGGGACAAAATCCATTTTATTTATACACTCGCTTGGGATTCCGTTGGCTGTATATGCATAAGGATTTCTGTGCAGGACTATTCTCACGTTGTGATTGTCTGTCGATGCTAATTTTGGTTTTCTCAATATTTCTAGAAGCCGAATGTAGGACGGCCTCATGAAAAGGCTCAGGCTTTTTTTTACATGTTATTTGTGACCTACTATGCTCTGCACACATGCGACACAAATGGAAATGTGCTTGTGAGACTAGGCTTTACTTCTCCTCGGGATGGATTATGGTATAGGCTCTGGTATATCTGGAGAGCCCAACGAATTTCAGTCCTCCTTTGTAATGAAGTGCCCCGTTCCAAAGATCTGCGTGCACCTCATGTAAAAAATCGTTTCACCATTTACTTGGTAGAAATGTTCCTTGATAAAAATGAACAGTGACTATGTAATTTCCGCATCACAATTTATTGGGCACCGGTCGATGGTTTCGACAGATAATGACTGTTATCCGTTTCAACCACCGTCGGTGTCAAATTTATATGTGGTATGGAAAATAACTTGTCACAATTCATTCTGTATGGATCTCAGATAGACGCTTTGCTATGTGAGTTGTACTATATGAGAAATGAAAAAAATGCCATTGGAGTGTGGAGACGATGCGATTGCTTATGCGCCCGGTCCTGTTCTTATGAGGTCCCTTATTTCAGTTTTCTGACATGATACGGTTATGGAGTACTCTTCCGATCTCCCGTTGTGGTATTATATTTTTTGGCATATTTGTTGTATAGTTCATCGGATGGGGAGTTTAAGAGTGTGGTCTTTGGTTACTTGCTTGGCGAGGTACAGTCAAGGCCGAAGCCGGGTTTCTTATCTCAGTACCCTTCATTTTTAATTGCCTTAAGAGACTGTGGTGAGTAAACGGTCTCCCTGCAGTTAATTATATTAAAAAACATTTAAATATTACTTCTACGCTGAGACTTTCCTGGCAATCGGAAGGTTTTATGACTGTGCAAAGAGAAGTGTTAATATTTTTACGAATGTGAAATGTCTCGCCTCACCCAAATATTTGTCTTTCGAACATGGGTGGGAACGTTCGCAGAATTAAAGGAATATAGCACCTTCAGTTTCTCTCTATATCCTCAATCTCTGGACTTGCGATTTCTGCGGAAGTGTTATTTTACTCACTATCTTCGTTGTCCCTCTTCGGAGAATGTTCATTAGGCCTGTGACTGTGTGACCGAGCACAGCTTTATTGGTCTCAGGTTTCTCTCAATCCGTAAAATTTTCTATTAATATTCCCATGAATACCTACGAGCTGTAGCGGAGATGCGAATGTTTCCGTGACAATTTCCTTAAGTGTGTTGAGATGCAATTGACCAAGTACATGCATTACGTGTCGATTCTGGAACCTTATAATTTGGAGGCTAAGATTATTGTTTTTTTCTCCAGTAGAAATTGGTGTATCAATCACGCAAAAAATTCGGTAATAATTAGCGTATTCCCAGTTGAGAGAGGAAGCAGATTATGCAATCTCAAGGTTTGGGAGGGTGAATAAACGTTTTCAATTACGTGAGTCAAGGAATTCGGCGAATTGCGTGCGATAGGCCCGATCTTCATTATAAAAACCCTTTAAGTGTACATATCTTAAGACTGGAAAAATTAAGTGGGCTGAATCCTGTGCGTTATAACTTTAAAGAAAAAGTCCATGGCTCACTTGGAGAGTAAGGAGGAGTCAAGATTTCTGTGAAATAATTCCATGGACTTGATGATAAAAGAAATCCAGCTGCTGGATTTCTTCATACTACGATATCTCATTTCAACCTCGCTGACGGCTTTCCTGATGCGTTTTCGGACACTTGAAAGGATTTAATGTTGCATTTTTGTTTTCATTTTATCAATTGATGAAATCGATTTGTAAGGAGAGAGTTGACTTGATCACTTTAATAGTTATGCTATTGCGATAAAATTTACTTTTTTCCGTTTCTCAGAAATCCACTTCTATACTCTCCCTCATAAGCGGCATGAACATTTTAGATTCAAAGGATGCAGAGACAAGTAAACAGCTTATCTATATTTGCAAGAAATCGCTTTTTTCCTCGAATATCGGACAGACTAGATAAAATCCATTTGGATTCCCAGGTATACCTCTCCATTGATTAGATTCGATCGCCGAAAGACAGAACGACGAAAAAAATGGTCTAATCTACGATTTTAATCTTTTTGTTTACATTTTAGAAATGACTCGAGTCTCCCGATAGATCCTCAGTTCATCAAGGATTTCGAAGTACGTCAGTTCTAGATGTGGGCCATTTAAGATGATTGGTCATTTTTATTTAATAACGCCGGAGGGTCTTTCTCATTTCGACATAGATCGTAATGAGTTGGAAGATAATTATATCTCTCTTCTTCATCCCTCCTATGCAACGTAACGGGCGGGAGATAACGCCGGATGAAAGGAAACTTTTAATTGATCTGACTTGAAAATCGCAGGAAATGTTGTTTGGGGGAGGGTAGGTATGAAGTTGGAGAGGAGAAGATAGGCGGAGTTAACACGCAGGAGTTTACTTGCATAGGAGTCCACTTGGAAAGTCGAATTTTAAGCGAATATGTATTCACTCCTATCCGAGTTCAGTATCGACCACGGCGGCTTGATTCGATACTTGAACGGAGTAGCTGCCGTCTTAGTCGTCATTTGAGTGACTTCGATTATTTCAACTAAATCTTTTGACTAGTCAACAGCTTAAACATCGCAATTTTATACTTACAGTTTTCTTAAAACGCCGAAAATTCAAAATTTATTCAATTGCGAATTATTTCTTCAATGCTTGAAGATTATTTTAGTTGATAACAGCATTTCATTCCATCGCAACTATTTTGATGGTAGTTATGGACGTATGGACTCGACTCCCTTTCTAGTCAAAGTCTATTTGTCATTCGATAAAAATCGATAATATGCCACTAAACAGCTGCGTGCATTTGGGGACATAGGATCGTCATCATTGACGGTCCAACGTTTCGGTCTTCTCGAATGGGGAGGTGGAGGCATCGAAGGCTTTCCCAGAGATGAGGCGGATGCAATGAAGCAACGAAACCGAAATAAGAGGCAGTCGAAGCGGAATTCCGAGCAGAAAAGGTTGAAATCGCTTTACAGTTAAGTCGCGTGATGGAGCGAGGCTGCTGCCACTAGATTCAATCGCGCGAGGAATTCTTCGCCGCCCCATCTCATCAACGGAGAAGCAACGAAAATCGCATCCCTTCCCTCCAACGTGCCGATGACTCCGGGCACGCTGCGCGTTCCCGGGAGCTGGAACGCTGACATGAATAGGCAGGCCGACCGCAAGAGTTATTCCGTCGGAAGACTCTCTTCTTATTCCACCATTCCCTTTAGATTTTCTCGGAAAAAGCATTTGAGACTTTTCATTTCAACGGGCTCTCAAAGATCCGCGCCGTCGTTGGACATTTTGAAAACGCTGTCAGTTCTATGCTGCCAGAAGAATGTGGAAAATTAAAAGGTTGGGCAGTACAACGAATGAAGACGCAGTTCAAGGAATGGGTGAAGAGAGTAGCCGGAAGGAAGATACAGAATGTAGAAGGAAAATGAATTGGATATTGCACCATTGTTTACCTAAGATATAATTAGGTCGTTCACTCTGACGCGAGACATCATCTTTATTTACAAAGATTCAATAGATGGGCTCAAAAATTATTTTTTGGGACAATATTTTTCTCCTGCGGTCATCCCTTAACTCGTAAAACGAAAATGAAAATGCTCCAAAATTCGACGTCCACTCCGCTATAGTCGCTACGTTTGGCTCGGCTCAGAATCAGAATAAATAAGTGCCAACCCAATATTATAATAAACTAAAGGAACATTTTTATTTTGAACAATGTCAAAAGTCATTTACCGCCGGGCGTCAGTCACACTCGTGTGACAGGAGACGTTCTGCGACCTTGTACGTAATCGCGCGACAGAGGAATTGCTTTCTTTTCTTCTTATGTCCGCGTGGCAGAATTTGGGTGAAGGATGCGAGTAGCGGAATCACTTCCGCGGTTACGGAACTTCTCGAGGACAGTGCAGGTTGCTTAGTCTTACGGCCACCGGGTTTTGGGGGAGGGGGGACGAAAGTGGACTAAAAACGTGGACGAAAACTTCAGAGCGACGATTTATTTTTCGTCCCTGCAGCTTTCTGAAGTGGTCGAAAATGTTGCGGGAGAAATCCTGATATTTGAATCATACATATCTCTATTTTTTCACTCATGTCTAACATGCACTTATAGCGCGCGACTTGAATTATTTTTCCGATGCAGCAAGTATACAGAATCTCACAACCGATACCTTTGTAATAGGCTTGATCTAAAATCTGATGACTCCGATTCAAGGTAAAGTATGAACTTTCTGTTTTGCGAGACTTGGCGGCTTCTCTCTGTATTTTGTACTAGTATCGAATCCGTATTTTCTGGGATAGAGGTCTCGAATAGTTTCAGTGTATTCGATGATGGGAAGAAAAATGACACTTCATTCAGTTTTTTTCTTAGTCATATCTTCCAGCAATGCGTGCAGGAAGCTTAAAAATGTACACTTGTAAATATTCTCCATCTACATACACCGCAAATCGCCGCGCGGGTGTGTGGAAAGGGGTGTTTGGTCACCAGCCATTAATGGCATTGAGGATATCCTGGAAAACCGCACCTTTTCACATTCGGGATGATCAAAATACCGTACGTGTTTCTCACTGTGGTCACGAATTGTACAAGGAAAAGTGGAGTCCTTGCATCTATCTATTCGGCAGCCATACTCTCTCAACTTCCTGTCGTGGTATCATCTACCAATGTAATGCGGAGGTAAAATTATTTCTTCAGTTTCAGCGTTAAACTGTGTAATAATGTAAAAGTGTATAATCTGTACACATGAATAGCGGAATGAAATTATGTATCTCGATTTTTATTGCATAAAGTGACGGGATCTCGCAAACTTGTTTGTAATGATTCTGACATGCATGTATTAATTTCATTATTTTGGTCAACAATCATTGGAGAAGCGTTCATCATTCATTCTACTCGAGTTTTCACCAGATGAAACTTTTTCTTTTATTTAAAAAGATATTCGACCATCAAGAACCCAACGGTGTGAATGAATTTGCTTGGATCCAGCACTTTATTGCTATTGTTCCTTGTTTAGTTGATCACGGAATATTTGGGTATAATTTTCCGCGAAAAATGGAGTCCACATAATTAAGGATTTCGCCGATATATTGCGGTTTTATGTATCTTATGAAACATTTAATTTTAGAAGCAGACCATAAAATAACTCTTGAAACCCTATGCTGGAGGCGGATGTTTAAGATCAACTCGAAACTATAAGACATAAAGAAGCATGCGGATAATTGTTGAGGGGGGAAAGACAATATGGAAAGCGATAAGAGGGAAAAGAACCAGGTGATTTGGGGCAACTGGAGACACAGTAAATTTATTCGAAACATAAAGAAGATAAATGTGGAAGGGAAGGCGCCGTGAGGAAGACCAAGGGACAGACAAGTTGGCCAAGTGAAGGAGGAAGTTAGAACGGGAGTCTTGTAAGGGAGTTGGCATTAGAAAGTGGGGGATATTGCGAGTCAACGTGCGAAGAGACAACCAGTCATCTGATTGAAATGTAGATGATGAAACATTCAGCTGTTTCCCGCTGTCGTCTGCCCACGCGCCCCGAAAACTAGCGGGGCGGAGTGGGTGTATTTGCCTCCTCGTGATTCCATATCAGTGACTTCAACGCCCCACCTCCATTTCAGGAAAATACGAGGTGACCTCCCCTCACCCCTCCCCTCCAGAGGTTTTGCCACTCTTGAGACACACGCGCACCCCTTCGGCGAGGGCGTAGCTCCTTCAGCGACCGCCCTGCGGTTGCGATAAAAAAATATCACGTCCCTCTCGCTCCGTCCTTGGCTTTCCCTCGTAAACCCTCAGAAAAGTTTTCAAATTTCCACCACACGAAGATTACACAAATGCGAAAAAACAAATCTCAAGACGAATCTTAGGAGGAGTCTTGAGGATTGCCAAACATCCAGTGGACATGACGGAAACCATAAAACGTTACCATTGGCGGTCAAAGGAGAGGCCAGGGTCTGAGGATCAGGAGGGCCCCGGGGCCATTTTTTCGCCTCCTCCCAGGTTATGAGGGCAGAATTCGTCTCCCTATTTCTGCCTCGTCTAACTTACTTGAAAGTTTGGACCATTTGAGAGAGAGAGTGAGTCCCTAATCTGGAAGTCTACTGTAAACCCTAATCAGCTTACAAATCCTTTAAAAATATCCGCCCAAAAAAACTTGATGATGATTTCACAAAGAATAATTTTCAAAGAGGAGGGAATTGATTAAAGGGACCTGTAATAATTAAGAAAAGAAAAGGCTAGAGAAAACTTTGATTTAGAGAATAGCGATTTATGGTTGAGAAGCTTGGTCGTTGTGGAGCGCCATGAGTGTAGATCGGAGGATTTGGATACTAGGGATATGGAGGAGGATGGGGAAAATAAAATGGACGGTAAGCAAGACACACGAAGTGAGGTATGGTAAGGAAAGAGAGAAAGCTGTTGGGGCAAATTGAAAGTAGAGAAGACAATATGGATGGAAGTGATAATGAGAGACAATTGGATGTTGAAGACAGGAGAATGTTAGCTAAGCGGACTGGTCGGCGTCGATTACGAACCTCAGAGATTAACACATTTGGTGCCTAATTACGGGTTTGCATTCTGACCCCACCGCGTATTTTTGGCCAGCATTAACGGAGTGAGGATTCCACTTTAATGTGCGTATCTATATGTACTTCTTTTTACTATGTACGGCGCTCTTGGCGCATGACTGTCTGATTGGTGCTCTGAGTGCTGAAATGAGTTCCCACGTCTAGACACCACGTTTGTATCCCGGTAGTGATTGATGTATTTCAGTAGTGTTCCTGTCCTTACTTCAGCGCCGAACGCAGCGCACTTAAAAATAGCACAGTCCGTTGGATGGTGCGTCACCATGCTTAATGCTTAAACTGAATAGTATATATATATATATATAATTAAATAAAAGAAATAAAATTAAATTAAATATAATGAAAAAATCAGGAGATGGAAATAGCCATTTGGCGATACACAAGATGACTTAGAGATAGAATATGACAGGAACACACAGGAGAAACAAAGCATTACACATATAGGCAAATTAAAGGGAGTTACGCCCGTCTTCGAGGCCATGAAATATCACGTCCCTCTCGCTCGCCACGTCCCATAATGGCCTCGAAGACGAGCGTAACTCCCGAAAATTTGCCTGTAAATGTAATGTTTTGTTGCGGGTATCCAAAGTTGAGTTTCGGCAAACGTATTATTAGTAGGAATTATTTAAATGCTAGGCAATGTTGCTATTTTGCTCTCGTTAGTACGCGTTGTGGATATGAATCCGGCCTTCGTAAGTGCCATTTGAGGCATCGAGAAGCTTCAAAAGAGGTATCCCAATCCATTTGTAAAGTTTTACTGCGATACTTCAGCCTTCATTTGGTAAAATATGACACTTGGCTTAATTATGAAAAAATATGACGTGGCAAGTTCACATCCGGTGCACAGTTAAATACGATTGGTACACCATACTACATTTGGGGAGGTGACCATTAATTTATAACATTGTTGAAAAAGTAAAAGAACAATGACCAAACACCAACAAGTCTGAGGTTCCCGTTCCTAATTCGTTCGTTTGAAATCCGTGTTGCCACCCTCTGCCATGCACCGTGAGGCGGCTTTTAGGTTTTCTATGCAGTCGTCCTAAAAAGAGATGACGATCATAAGTTGTCAGCCGCATCCCAAAATGACTTCAAATTACTT
>LYUA01000046.1:1648447-1659607 GCA_002093875.1 Calopteryx splendens | reverse complement strand
CGCTTAAGGTATCGTGTATTATAATTGCATGTGTCCCTTTATGCAGTACATGACCCTCCGTCAGTACATTATTCCGGACGTGGATTCAAAGTCCTGAGTTCCATTCTTGGAAAGCAACCCTCCTTCTCATTAACTGGTTTATGATTCTCGATATATCTTCTATGACGTGACACGATGCCATTCACTGTATTAGACTGTTGAGTACTTTTTCCTCATTTTATGTTTAAGTAATAGCACTCTAGTACGTCCAAGACAATCCACAAACTCGGGAAAGGTAAGATGGAAGGTTGGAAGATGGAATAAACTTGACCAAGGTACTACTTCTAGTGGGCGATACGTACACACATTTATTTCAGAACCATGGGTCAAGCCTATGCTAAGGTTAACGGTGGAGGTGGTCTGGCTTTGACGATTTAAATTAATATTAAAACACGTAACTCTTTGTTTTCCACATATATTTTATTGGCCACGACCCGGGTTTCTTCGTTTGGCGGGATATTCAGGAGTTATTTGTTTAATAATTTTATATAATAATTTAATATAATGTAATAATCAAAGTTAAGTGTTTTAATAAGTAGGAATTCCTCCAAGTGACGCCTGTTACCTTTGATTTAGCGATTTAATTTTCTGAGCTTAATTTTAATTTTGATTTTATTTGAGTTCACCAAAATGTGGAAGATAATGAATTGCATTTTGTTTCGCCTCTTGTGGACCTAAAGGCGTGAAAAGTAATTTGTGGTTGTTCATTAACATAGTAAATTAGAACGTGGAATTTAAACAGCATAAGCTATGAAGTTCACTAACAATTTAAGAGGTCATCTTAATGACAAATTTTACAATAAATTGAGTAATTTTTACATGAAATTAATTAATTTTAATTGAAGAAAAAATTGAATTTTGTTCCAAAAATTTATATTTTGGTATTCCTCCTCTTGAATATTTTAATTCATAGAGCGGACAGATTGGAAATTTATCCTTTCCTGAATTAATGAATTGAAAAATTTTAATTTACATTCGTTAGGGAAATATTCTTTCTTGGTAGGGAGACCAAAGAAAAGGATTTTTTTTTATTTTTATTTTAGCCAACTTTCGTACCAACTTTTCTTGTTTTTTCCATTAGGTATGCCTAAGTGAGATCACTGGACGTAGGTTATATTATCCGAAAGGGCTTAAATACCGCTATCTCATAGGTTATTTGTCTTAATGACAGACTTCCATCTTTGTTGAGATTCCCATGGGTGTGTGTACCTACCAACGACCACAACCTTTTGTTTTCAGTTCAATGAGCGTTAAAGAAATGCGGATTAAGCGGCAGAGGTTTACGGCGTGTCCGAATGGTGCTCGTTTTGAGCACGACGTCTGCGTCGATGGGCTTCATTCCCGGGGAAATTTAATTATTTACTGAATTATTACAGACCGAAAATACCACGTAAAATATGGTATTGTTTCTTTATAAAATTCATTGTTCACTTTACAGAACGTCGTAAAATATTCTGAGGTTGTTCGATACGGGAATTGGTTTTGAGGTTCATCAGGTAATAATCAGCATTTTACAGGATACATACAAAGTAGAATTTTGAATAAATAATCATTCATCCAGGAATGTTAGCTGTTTACTTCGTGGTGGGATGGCTTGTAGAGCGCTCGTCTACCAGGCAGAGGACCCGGGTTAAAGTCCGAGTTACGTTGTGGACCCTCAGCTTCACCCGAGCTGTGCGATCTTTCGGGAGAGCCAGATCTTTCTTCTTGAGAAAAAGAAACTGGCCCGTCTAGCCTGATGTGTGGATTTCACACGACGGCGTAGGGCGGAGCTCTGAGTCCACACCCACCAAGCCAACAAGAAAAGTTTTATTGCTGGACAATAAAAGAGTTAGTATTCAAGATTTCCGCCATGGAGTTGTTTGAGAGTTCTTCAGTTCCGCAAAAAATCACGAGAGGAGGGTTCCCCTAAAAGAGCCTAGCGATTGCTAATGGTGGTCTTTATAATGCGGGACGCTGGATGAAGTTTGTAAATCGGTGGGATGAAATTGCTTTCGTGGTGGGCCGTGTGCCACATCGCCCGCATGATCTTCAATGAGCGTGAAAATTGAATCTAACATTGTTTATTTTACAACCTTTCCAGTAAAATTTTACAAATTAGAAGTTTTTAGCCAGTCAAGATACCAAGACATCCTCTTACACTGTGAATTTTTGAGAGTTTTAGACGGAACAATATTTTCAGCGGGTGACTCAGCTTTAGCTGACTTTTAGTTTCATTAAATTAGTAGTTGATTAGTAGCCGGTGTAGCTTAAGTTACTGTTAGTTTCTTTGAATAAGGTTAAACACCTTAAGTGCTTAAATGTTACTTTAATCTATTGGACTGTGGCGACGAGCGCACGACGACGATTGTTTTGTGACATTTTATGTACAGAAATTCGTAAGAGCATCTTGTTCCGTTTAAAGCACTCAATTATTCACACTGTAACAGGACGACTGGGTTGCATAACAATCTCTAAAGCCCTCTGCCGGAAATAGAGGGCTCCAGATTCGAGTCCCGGTTCAGGTGAATTTTTTTTGCATTGTGAATTTTTTCGCATGCGTAAATATGCTACCCAGCAACTACTACGTCCTCTTACATTGTGGATTTTTGAGATCTTTTAACGGAACAATATGTTCAGCGGGTGACTCCGCTTTATCTGACTTTTAGTTTCATTAAATTAGCAGTAGATGTCTTTTCAATTTGAATTCACACTCATGTAGGTACACCCTGCATTGTAGATTAGAGATTGGCGACAAGGAAATTTTGAAGATTCCCGCTGTGGCTACACCTACGGTTTTGCGCAGAAGGAGCCGATATCTTCGGTAATGAAGTCAGATTCATGCGAGGCGATGATGCGTAAAAAAATGAGAGTTGTGCTGTAAGTGAGCGCGGATATCGCGCCGAGGTTTTTTTTTGTTAGTCTCCTCGGTCGGAGCGGTCGCCGGTATTTTTTTCTTGAATACCGGTAAAAATAAGAAAACCTGTGGTCAGTGAATCCCCGAAGAACCGTTAGCAACCTTGGCTCGGGCGGAAAAACCTTACCTTGAGGATAGTTCATATTTCTTTTTATCGACAAAATGGTGTGCGTTTGAAGGAAAAAGATTTTACACCCGTTTAATTTTCTCTGGAAATCCTCGTATGTGAGGGCTCGTATAAAATACAAAGAGCTTTGGCCTATAAAACTAGTTTTTCACCTGCGATTTTAACATTAATTTCCCCCTTCCGGCATTGTAATTCTACCCCATCCTTCCTTCCGCTTCTGGGAACACCGCTGTTAAGTCTTCGTTTGAGCGGCTTCTTAGTCACTTTCGGTTTTCCCTTGATTTTGTGTGCGGGGAGAAGACAAAGGCGTTACATACGAAAAGCGAGAGTGGTACACCACAGGAATCCATTTCTCGACCCAAAACTCATAATTTGACGGTGATACCTGTGAGCAGGAGAATTGCTATGGCGCAGAAATCATTTGCCAACTCTAATTTCTTACTTATTAATTTTTTTTCTCTCTTCCTTTATACATAGTAGAAATTTGACCGTCTACTTCATCACCTCGGTCAAACTCGTAATGGTTTAATTAATTTTTTTTTCACAAATTGAGTTCTCCAATATGACTCCATTTATAAAAGGTTTAATGGCGAATTTTATTTAAGTTTAACCTTAATAGGATAATATTTTTAACAAATCGAATTTTTCACGAGTGTTTGTATTTCATTCTCGAGGGGGGGTTTCTCAGCCAACAAGATGGGTAAAAATAAGGCTCTATAACCCTTCTGTCTGAGACCCTTCTCATCTGAAAACGGAGACAAAATCTAAATCCAGGTTTCACCAACCTGTTATCGTCACTTTATGGGCAGTAATCTCTTATCATCCGTTCATTATTACTAATAATTAGTCTTTGTTTATCATCAATTCATTGTTAATAGATAAAGATTCCCATTAATCAATCCTATTAATTGATTCTTGTTCTTATTGCAATTTTTTTAGTCATAAAGATGATTATTAGGTCACAAATTACTTCTTCAAAAACGATTTTTTAAATCTCTTTAAACCTTGAAGGAGCTTGAAATCAGAAGCATTGCTGATCAACAGTCATTTTGACTTAGGTCTACCAGATAAAGCAGCTTAGGAGCGTGGTGTGTTCTTTGAGATCTAAATCGTCGCCTCCCTTTAAAGGACACCTGTTTGAAAGAACGTGTGATCCTTATGACTTCACAAGCTACATCTACTTTCAGTGAAAATATAGCTGCAGATTTAACGCAGAATAATCATTTCAGCCTTAAGGTTATATAAAATTAAAAATAAAGCCTTGAATAGCTGAGAAAAATTCACCCCTGTTGTGGTTTTTTCCTCATTTTTATATTTTGAAGGTCTTTCGGTTCAAAATTTCCAAATCGTAGTGAAATCGATACACTTAAAAAAATCGGCCCATCCACCGTTATGGAAGCTCTCTAAAGAGACGAACTTTTTCAGCTTTGGTGGATACGAAATGTTCTGGATGGCTAAAAAATTTTGCTTTATTATAAAAAAAATACTGAGAAATAAGTACTGCTTTCTCTTTAAAGGAAACTAAGTACCTTGGCAATTTGGAGGAGAGAGTAACAATGTGCCCAAGGACGGTGAAAGCAAGCGAACAAGAAGTTTAATGAATCCAACGCCTATCGTGATTTTTGGCCCTGTGTCTGAACTTGAGTTAATCTTAGATATTTAGAAATAATAAATAAGGCACTAGGGTTTTTAACTGTTGAAAATATCGCGCACGCGTCAACCCAGAGTCTACAAAATGTATCCGTATTAACTCTTTTTTATTAATTTTAATCTTTAGGTCCATCCACTGTCTTGTAAGCTCTCTAATGAGACTACCAAGATCAAGAGAAACAATGGATGAAATTCCGACGGGATATTTGGGATATTTGCTACTGCAGACTGTATTCAGTAGAGATCGGCGATAAACGAAATAGTCCATAGCTTTGAATTCTGGTTTAAAAATGAAATGACTAGTCTGTTGGTAAATGTTCAAACTTCATCGGTCGCATTTAGAAAGGCATGCACGAGCAAATATAATATTTGCTCGTTGGGATACGAGCCTGCTCATTTCTCTACGCTACACGTCAATTTACAAGTACTTTGTGCAAGCAAGACCCTTCCAACGACATAATTTTTTTCAATACTGCAGTAAAGATTATTTTTATAGAAATTCTACCGCTTACTGATCACTAGGCCTAGGTTAGAATACCGCCTTGGCCATTTACACGCCACGTTTTATTGAGGTTGGAGGTGAACTCCATTGGCACGCAGCGTAATTGAAAATAAATATACCCAATCAATAGAGAAAAAAAACTTATCCAATCACTTCAGAGATTTACTTTCAATCTCTGAAGCGTTTATTTTTCCGAATTTTTTCTTACGATACGTGACGAAATCACCGTTTGATACAACTAAACCTCAAATATTTCGACCACCATGAGTTTCTCCTTGTGCAACCCCACTGACCACGGCAGAAACCTTGGATGGATAATATGCATTTAGGAACGAAGTGCATGGAATGCTCGGTCGACCATAAGAGCCTGGGCCGTACCTGCTATTTATTTTATAGCGCACGGATCGTTTCGAAACGTTTTGTCGGCCTGGAAAATGGGTATCTGTGCGAGTTGGAGTTAGCCTGGACCAGGATGTCGGATGTCTGCTCCAGTAAGCTTTCCAAGGTGGACTCACTTTCATGTCAGTACCTACCATCGCCACAGCTTATCTTAAACGCAAATCGTTCGTTATTCGAGGAATGATTTCGGAAGGGAGGAAAAACCGTGAAATGTAAGGTTCCTAGAGTGTTTTTCCACCTAAATCGAGGGAGGGATCTTTTCCTGAAACACTTTCGTCCTTCAAGAGAAACAAATGGTTGAAATTCTTACTGGAACTAGCCGATGGAACATCTGAAATCACGGGGTAATCTGACCGTGAAGAAAGTTATCATTATGGCAGAAAGTTGGAAGTGTTTTTTCCCCCGAGGGAAACAACTCGACTCACATGTCTTTGTTTTTGGTTGTGCGGAGGTAAGAGCGTTGCAACTTTGACTAGATTTAGGCTAGAGATTCGTTGGATAAAAAAGTACCTGCTGGGAGAAATATTGAGAGTCATCGACCCTGGCACCCAGCTACCAACTCGACGAATTCGAACCACATTTGTTCAGCAAGTTTAGGTAGGTATGTACTATGAGGTCGTGGTTGGGATTGTCACCTTAATGCTAATTACTAAAGAAATATATTTTTGTAGCGTCTTCCCCGTCTCTTGGCATTTAAACTTACTGCCTTTTGGATCCGCCTTTATTTCGTCTTTGTTACCTTTTGTTCCAAAGGTCGTAGGCATATTATATATCCATAAAAACTCATATGTAAAAAAAATGTGCATTAAAATTTCTTTTGCTGGAATAGACGATTCTTTTTTATGAGTACCTACCTTTTTTATGAGTAACCAAATGTTCTTAAGTTAAAATGAATACCGAGAGATTCATTTCTACTCTGCTCCAAATAATGAGTTCAAAGGTGTTTTATGCACTTCCTACCGCGTTAGTCCTTGTAAGACGAGTAATTAATCATTGAAATACTATGACGTAATATCAGGGCTATATTTCTCGGTGGGTGGCATAGTGACCTAATGGGGGGGGTTGTCATATATTTTGATGGAGGAAAAAGGTAATGGATTTGCAGGACACGGTAGGATATTTTTTTCAAAACTTAGGTGACCTTAGAAATGTACCCATATAAATGAACTACATGCATGCACACGCAAATGCTTACATTATTTTTTATCTACGCTGGAAATTCCGAACAAAATAACCAAAATTCCTCCCGAACCTCCTGGTCGTTTTAAAAAAGAGGACTTATTATCCAGAAAAAATCGGACGCCTGGCAACCCACCTATGTTTAGAGCGTTCTCTTACTGAGCTTAGAACTTAAAGCTCGGGTTCAAACCCGGGTGACGCCTCTGGACACTCCCAGCTTCATCCGAACTCCCCAGCCTGGATGTGTGGATTCCAGGCACTGTAGGGCCATTATGGGATCATCTCTAACCAGTCAACCCAACCGTCTCGATTGATTACAGTGGTGTTTTTTTAACCTGATTGGTTTTCACCGCAGAGGGCCTTCTCCATTGGAAACAGGAAGCACTACGCGAAAATTTGCGAGTGGAATGAGGAACTACGTATATATGGATCAGCGTGGACGTGGACAGTTGGAAAATCAAACAAAAGGAGGCTAAGACTTTCTAAACACCGTAGTTGGTGACGACTGATGAAAATCAATCAGCGCGACTAAGTGATAAATGTGGAGGCATATGTGATTCATAGGGAAGGAGAAGGGACGATAAAAAACCGCAGTATGATAATGGACAGAATCAGGGGATTAAATGATAGCATGAATAACTGGATGAACATAAGGAATATAAGAAAAAGAAGATAAGACTAAGGAAAAAGTCTATACAAAATTGATGATTTGAGGCAAATAAAGAATATCGTATAATTGAGGGATACCGGCATGTCCCCTGAGTTGTCATAGACGAAGAACCATAATTTCAAGAACCAATCTAAGTTAATTAAACGTCATTGCTGCCGCCCTATCTTTCCTCCGATTGCTTACCACGATTGATTTCCTCGTTGATCGGAGTGGGTGGATTTCGTTTGAAAGTCAACCCGTGCTCCACATATTTTTTGTAGCGATAGTCTACCGGTCGGAGGTAGATTTTTGATGGATCCGGCGATACTATTACTCAATATAATTTTTTCAAAGTGTTGAAATCGGACTATGGCCTCGGAGTATGAACCATTCTGTTCGTAACATAGTTTCTTTATATTTTTAGCCAATATATTTATTTTTTAATCTTTCTTTCTTCATATTCAATGATTGAATTCGGTACTTTTGTGCCCAATAAAGTTTTCATATGAATAGCCGTCCTTTTATGCTCACAATTTTATCAGCAGCGGTGATGATTTTTCGGGACACCTTTTTTTGGACATTCGGGTAGGTTTCTGCACCCAATAGTTGAACAATACTGTTATGAAATGCATACAGAGTACTCATAGCTCAACTCATAATGCTTTGTGGGCTATGATTCGAAAAAAACATTTTAAAGTGGGCGATTTTTTGTGCTATGCATGAATTAACTTATTTTTACAGCTTAAGTTATTTTGCGTTGAATTTCTGACTTTTCGATTTTTTAACTGAAAAGTTCGTGTTTCACTATAAAAATCTAAATCTATCGACTTTTCGTTCTATGGATATAGGTGTAGTAGGTTGATGACATCATTCCTAAATTCAATTTACTTGTTTGTCTTAGATAATCAGTGTTGGTGGGCGTAATGGACGTGTTTTGATTCTCAGGCTTATCGTGATGCATTAAAAGTTTTATATTAAAAGGACACATTGCCTAGTTTTAGTGAACCTAAATACGTAAATTTGGCAGGAAAAATTATATCGTACTCACATAATCATTCTTTAAAAACGAATAGGTATTTTCTCATGCACTAAACTCGAAGAAACCAACTCTCTATCAGAGTTATCATTATACTACCAGGTGGCCCAATTGAAAGTACTGATTAGGAAGAGAGTCAGCAGTGAAGACATGGAGGGGGGCAACTGGTAACTGGGCAACTCTTAGGTTTTCTGAATGAGGAAATAATGTTATGAAGTGTGTGAAATCGTAAGACTCCGGACAGAATGATTCGCATAAAATATTCAGTGAAATACTACTACCAATCGGCAGCAAATTACAGAGTTTTTAGTCGATAGATCCCCTAATAAAACGGTTATTTGCTTGTGGTATTTTTTGGGGTGTGACTACCCATTTCAGGTTAAGGGAAAAGCCGTTTCGGTTTTAATGACCTATGGGCACCGGTATTGAGCCGCACATAAATTGGGTTCGTGTTGGTTCATTATGAACGGTGTAGTAGACTGTATATGGGTTAGGCGCTGCACAGGCTTTCAGTGTCATACGCGCCGTTGCCCCTTCATTCTTGTATCGCCCCCCCCCACTCTCGATTTAAAATCTCTTCTACACCCCCCCCCCCAATCCCTATCTTGCTCCACTTTCTCCATTGTGATAGGTGTGGAAGGGAGGGCGAGGGGGGGGGGTGAGAGAGGTTGATTATCCACGTGAGAGCCTACCTCTGGAGCGCCGGCTGAAGTGTGGAAAGGGGGAAAGGGGGGGAGGAGGAGGGGGCGGGGTGTGGAAGCGGGGACCAAGTCCGTTATTTTTTTTCGAGAGGGGCGTGGTCTTTTTCAGCGTCGCGGATTTGAGGCCACCGGCGGCGGCGAGGCGCGCCTCGACTCAGACCTCAACAACTTCTGGCTTCCGAAGGGCCTTCCACCTCCCATAATCCCCAAAACCCGTTGCGGTCCTCCGGTCCTCCCTCTCAGAGTGGGCGGGCAGATGGAAGCATCCCAGAAATTGGCCAGAATCGAACGAGCATTATCATAACGAGTTAATGAATGAACTTATTTTTAGAAGTGAGTCGAACAGCCTGCAAATGAATTTCATTTTCCCACGCAAGTCTGTGATTTTTGCGAAATTCTTTGGAAAAGAATAAAGAATATTATTTTGTTCTGGGGATAAAACTCAGATTAGACGAGTAAACTACGAATTTTATTGTTACTGAGTCACAATCAAGGAAAGGAAGTACAATTTAAATGAGTTTCCCTTGATTATAGCTGGCATATACGTTATTAATGAAGATACGATTTTCTGGAGCATTAGGCCACTGTGCCATGAGAAACCTAAAATAATAAGAGGCATCTCTGGGAATGAATCTTTATTTTAAATTATTTAAAAGAAGATTATATTTTTTATACCTACTTTAAACATATTCCTAAATTAAGGTATGTAATTCGCTCCCGGTAACGAGCAAGTATTTCTTATTGGTACTCGATAAAAAATAGAAGATATATGTTGCTCAGTTGTACGAGTTATTATTTTCTCTTTTTCTGTGTTAAATGTATTTTTAAAATTAAATCTATAATTAAGATGAATTTATCCATACATAATGCCTTTGGATATGGACGGTTTTTGCCTAGTTGCAACCAGTAATGCTTCACATTTTCGTCGTATGAGAAACCTATTATATATGCACAGCAAAGAAACTAAAGTTCAAGAGTCTTCGTAGTTTAATATATAGTCCCTGTGAACAATAATAGTATATGAGGAGACAATAGTGTATCCGTGGCAGTCCAATAAAATTAACCTTATGGTAGTGGTGATACAGTAGTGACGATAGCGGTAAGGGTAAAATCTCTTAATTGCTTCAACCGACGCAACGTATTGTGTACTTTGTTTGAGAATGTTCTTAATGCGCTTGTTCTATGAAAAATATACGAATAAATATTTATTTATTCAATGTTGATAAAAGGCTAGGACCATGATTGGAATAATTAATCCAACTCCTCCGACGAAAACATTGGTTACGCAGTTCTTAAACCCTTTAAGGGTACTCAGCCCAACAATCCACCTTTCAACTTTCCCCGACTGTTTCCCCTGTCCTTATATCTCCCCGCTCCTCAATCCATTTGACTGATTGGATTGCAATGATTTTGAGGAGTAGTAAATTGTTTCGCTCCCTGAAATAATTCCCTCCTCGGTGAACTGCGGCTCGTTTGCGAAGACGAATGGGATTGTTTGCACCGCGATGCGATCTCTCTCCCTTGGGGGAAAAAAATCTCCGATCGCATTACTCCGCATTCGATCCAAACCGGGAATGCGTGAGCACAACCAACCAACACAGCCTGGCCGCCCCGCGTCGGTGATAAAACTTCTTGCGTCGCGAAACAAATCTCTCGGGAGGACAAACAATCGCTTGGTTCGCAGTCACCGCTTCTTTCTTGTAGCGCGGGGGAAAAAAAACTCTGGGTTCTGCCCTTTAGGCAAAGCCATGTGGCGCCGGACTGCATGGCGCCCTCCTGTCGTGGCCTGTCTCCATCGAATTGGCTGCGACTTCACCTACGCATGAAACAGCAACGTGAAATCAGGGCCACGATTAACGGACCCAAAGGCTTTGGATCTTTTGTGGTCCATGTCGTTTCGCGCTAGTCGTACCATATCTCTACCATTAGTAGTTTTGAACAACGTGAACCGTATTCATCCGCTTCGGGCGGGGGGGGGGGGA
>LYUA01000046.1:1633397-1648395 GCA_002093875.1 Calopteryx splendens | reverse complement strand
GGGGGGGGGGGACTTTTTACAAGCTGTAACGCTGAAAGAATATCCGAGACATAACGTGCAGGCACTCCTAATTATCACGCGGAAAACGATGCATCAAATAGATGCTGAAATGGAAGTGAAATTAAAACGTATGTCATAGCATGAAAATGATATTAAAATATCGAGTAAGGCTTACGTTGTTTTCTCTCACGATACAGCTGCGCTTTGTATTTGTCCACCTGTTGTGCGAAAGGTTCAGACGCATGGTGAACTATAAATAAAGAAATTACTACACTTTCCTCTTGAAAATATAGAAATGGCTTTAGCGAATAGGTCCATCATGCAAATGAATAGATTATAATCCAACCATTTAATGTATTTTACTCAGAGTCTGGCTTCTCATTTTGTTCATGCGTTAAATCTATGGAGAATATTTCTTTTATTTTGGGAATTAAAATTTTGAATCCTTCATAATAGTGTACATTGCTCGTATTTGCGGTAAAATTTTAATAATACATTTAAGCAAAAATCGGAGGTACTTAATACTTGATTTGACTTCTCCTTACTGAAGTTTGGCTTGGGTCACTTGACATATTACGCAAAACTTGGTTTTTCATTTTGTTTGTGCTCATAATTTGAGGAAAATTTTTTTTAGAAATTAATAACTTTATCCTTTATAATAGAGAGATTGATTTCATCTGAGGTGGTGGTCACTAAAGTGAAAGAATACCTTTAAAATGAAAGTGATGTTGCGGAGTGTGGAAAACGTTTTCAAGGGAAACCAAGGCAACTGCCATCACGTGATTTCGCGGCCCTCGTTTAATAAAAATTGAGTTATAAATCTAAGACTGCATTTGTCTTAACAAGAAATATGTTCCCTCTCAAGGTGTTATATTCTCGAATAGTTCTCTTGCTATTATTATCATTAAAGCCAAACCATTGCATGGTTCAGCTTGATAAAATTAAGAATCTTTAACGTACAGTAAGCGACAATTCAATGAAATGTTGTGTCACGTCAGAGAAGAAAGCTCTAATTATGAAATACATTTTGTGCCATGGAAGAAACGAAACGTGTTTTAAACGATTCTCGGAGTAGGTAATAGAGAATAAAAATATGAGAGAGTTAAACGTTTTAGATAACTGGAAAATCGGCAGTACCTATATGACGGCACAAGGTCAATTGAGGGAGAATTAGGGTTTAATATTAAAACCGAACGGGAATATTTCTGCCTCTATCTTATACTCTTTTCTCTTTTTAGATTGTATTCATTTTTACGTAATCCTATTCATGGGTGAAGAAAAACTCTTCTGCCGTATTATTGTGGAAACTAACCTATCGGTATCGGACAAGAGCAAATGCGGACCGCAAGGGTTCATAAATCAGGTCCAAGTGTGGGAATAGATAGCCTGTTCGAGGTACCAACGGAGGCGTGCAGAAAGCATTAGACGATTGAAATAAAATATTGCATTAGAGCTACGAGGTGCACAAAGTGAATGGACGGCTTTACTTGCTAAAAATATCCATACGCGTTGTGAAACTGACTGTGAATGAATGGTTTTTATCCACATTATGTCGTTATTGAGAAATATAAAAAACGGCAATCAAGCCGAAGGTTGGATGGAGTGTAAATTGAACTTCGAATCAACCGATGGAGGGAATTCTCTTCCCCACTCATAATGTGCAACTACAGTGGAAAGCATTAGAGACAACTATTCAAGCACTAGGTAACCAAACTGCTACCGAGTTCTCTCCTGAGTTGCAAATTCAAATCGCCAATAACCCTAAATGGTTGGTGTCCTGATATTGCCTCCCATGCATCTTCAGCTTACGCTACCAAAGCCCCCGCGAGGGAGGGTGGCATGGAGTGCTGGGTCACCGGTCATTAATGACCTTGAGTATTATTTCATATTCGCATATTTTCCATTTCGGAAAGTTGAAATTTGCGTACGTGTTTCTTACTGTTGTGGTCACGCATTGCGCGGAAGGGAAAAAGGATTCCTTATATCACCATCTTTTCGGCAATCATTCTCTCTTCTGAACTTCCCATCGTGGTCTCGTCAACCGATGTAATGCGGAGCTGATTTTATTTCCCTTTTTCAGCGTTAAACTTGAATGATTTGTTTATATCTAACATTTCAAGTCATGCATGCGACATCCGTGCTGCCAGTGGCTCCCATCCAAGGGTGTCCAATAAAATTGTGACGCTATTTGTACAAACTACATTTGTATAATTTTATAATTTCGGCAAATATTACCTTATTTCTGCCATTTGATTTGCTTCCATATTTTTGCACTCTTTGACGATATTCTTTGCCAAAGACGAGGGGACTTTTTGGCATAAGTGACATAAATGAGTGTCTCCTAGCAGCGAGATGAAGCGTAATGCCGAAATAATTATTTTAGGTACCTGTCGAAGTATTTTTTTCTCAGGCGAACCATCTCTTGTTAACATGTTGGCTCGAGCTTAGTCCTCGGAGTCACGACCCAAGGGGAACCTGATCACAAGGACGGTACCTGATTCCCACCCTCGCCTTTTTTCCTACCATCTTCGCTTCACTTTCCAAATTCAAATCCATGCCTAAACGTGCTAAAACGGAGAGAATTTTCATTCGGGTAATCTTTTTAGCAAGATAGTGCTAGCGCTATATTTTCTTTGAAGAGTTGGTTGGTTCGTAGGGCGGCAGATTATTAAGGAGATAATTGTTTGTCGTAGAAATTGATCTATGTAATCTTTGTATCTAATTGTATATATAACCTTTCTTTCATATTTCATTGGTCATGTCCCTTATTTCATTTCTTCAGCGAGGTTTTTGAATAAATTCCACCGTGAGAATTTAAATTTCATACAGGCATGCGTGCATTCAAATAATAAGTCATGTGCCTTGGTTGATCGCTTGAGCACGCATGATCTACTAATACTTCGTCACCTACGAGTGCGTCTCTTATCTTCAATACCACGAACAATTTGGAGTAGTTGCACAATTTCTGCACAAGGTTTTAAAGTAGAGAGAGATTTACTTTTTCATTGAAAATATTGCAAACTTTGCGTTAATAATGTTGTTCAATTTTAGAACTAAAAGAATGAGAAATAATCTGAGAAACATGAGGATAAATATTCACACTTTGCGCACCAGAAATATTGCGGAGGTCATTTATTGGTTTAGGTTGGGTTAATTATTAAAATAACGCTGTGAGATTGTGTACTTTTTAGAACCTAACTGTTTTCCTTCGGATGGTTTAAATTTTGACTCGGGTGCTTTACACTGCGTAATAAATTTGGTGCTGCATATAAGAAATAAAATACTTCTTTGTAGCGCTTATTGTATTATAGGTAGTCTAACGATATAAAGAGGTAGTTTCCGGGCTGCCCTGAAAAATACCGCACGTCGTTGTGACCTTTTAAGGCACTTGAGATCCATTTTGCCTTGCACGATTTTTTTCTTCAGATCGCCATTTTTCTAAACCCCTTCATGTCTTCCAAGGTGCGTTTTCTCTTTCTCTCGCATTCCTAACATTATCGTTTCTAGCGTAGCCGTCAACACTACTTAAAGATTTAATTTTAAACAAGTAACTGGAAACAACCTCTTATTTTGCATAGTATATTCAAACAGGGCGTAACCATTTTTTACGAAACAATTACGTGATTAGTATTACACCACACAGATATGCCACCGATCATTTAATAAATGATCCTTTCAGTACAACTTCACAATCGGTTTACAATCTTTTCCTTCAGAATAGAAATATAATTTCATATTTTGGATTATCCAAGGTATGTATTTGGCATGCACACCTGAATGCATGCAAACATATCCTTCACTTTGTTCCCTTTCGACAGGTAGAATCAAAATTGTCTTTATTTAGGTTATTTCTTGAACCTTACACCCTTTCATTAATTTCTTCCATGGGTAATATCTAATCCTTGCACGGTACTAATTTCGCATCCATGATATGTTTCGTACCCGCTTATCTATTCCCGAGGTTGACATATTCTAGACTCTTCGATTACATTTACCTGTGATTATCTCGGTATCATACTCAAAATATCCAAGTATGAAATACTACTCTTCACATTTAAGACATTCATTCTTCCAACCCACTCGTTCAATAATATCGCCGTTTATCTTAATTTGTAATCACACCCCTTCCCATTCCCCTTTTGGAACCCAACCGCATTCGCTTCAGCCTCATTTTAATTGTTACGATACTAATGCTGTCAAGCGCTCCCTGTAGATCTTTTGGGCTCTCAGCCAGTATCATCATCTTCTAGAAGAATAGAAACATTTACATCTCCATTCACACCTATCTGTTCATCTCATATCCGTGCATCCATGTCTCAAACATTTATTCATAAAACATTGAACGACCATTGTGACATCACTCATCCTTATTATACACTATTCATCTCACGCCAGGCCACATTCACTATTAAACTCGTCTTAATATTCCCATACAGTGCTTTTATGTCATTCAGTAACGGCTCATTCACTCATTCCCACATATTTTCTCAAAATCTCAAATGGTCAAAATACTAAAGGCTCTATAATTTAGACTGCTTTACTTTCTTTCACGATAATTTTGAATTCTTAATATTATGATTTATGCATTCGTTATCTTCCGAGATACCTCGAGTTTATATGAAATCATCCTATTACTGGCCTCTTTTCTTTGCACTCAAGAGGACATCTTTATTCCACCGAGCCTCCAACCTCTTACTCCCCCGACCACTCCTTTTCCACTTACATTTCAGCGCATTAGGCAACCATTGTTTTCAAACTTTCTCGAGTATTACTCGTACTTCCGTTTTCAGTATATTTGTCCATTTCCGCCCGATTCGAGTACTGCGTAGAATTTGCACTGCGCTCATTATGCATTCTTAAGCTTTCTTACATTCCTCCGCGTATAAATGGAGAAAGTGATTCATCCGCGAGGTAATTGCTAACGTATCAATCGCGAATACTGAGATGCCGGTGTGAATGTAGTGTTTGTAACGGAACTTCCAAAGCAGAATATCTGGAAATTGCCAAACGTAATTGATGGACTAGGAGCGTGAACAATGAATTGTCGGCATAGCCCCGTATCCCACACCACAACAACCATACGAGAATGTAAATGCATTTCAACACTTCTCCACATGACGCCATTGAAGAAAATAGCATAGTAATTATTTTTTATTACCTATATTAGAGAAATGATTAAGTTCCATATTGTTCCCCTAAGTTCCATTAAGTTCCATATTGTTGAGTAGTGGACAATCAAGGCTGAGTGACTGGTATAAGGTCGCAAAGATCTTTATGGCCGGCTTTTTATTGGACAATTGTTCTTTCCTTGGCGAACAGGTATGATGAGGAGATGGTGAAGCATGGGAAGGACTAGAGGCAGGAATTCAAGTAGGTGAGGAACTAATTAGGTCGGTCAGTTTTTCGGACGTTCCAGCTTTAGTAAGCCAGTCGGCATAGGGATTTCAATCATCTACACTTACACATTCATCTACACGGTAACCTGCAGGCCACGATGGGTGTCCGGCAGGGGGATATTGCACATTACATTGCGCCCAAAAATTACTGCAAACCTCTGGCGGATCGGTGAAATAAAGCTTTACCGTCAGCCCCTCTTTTGCTTCCATTTCTACTTCAGCCTCCAGGCATGTCTCTCTTATTAGGTTCTGGGTGAATAAGATAGAAATCACTGCGGTAACCGACAACTCTGACATTCTGCCGATTCCACTATCCACCCACTCCCCTTTCCTGTGTAGCATGGATCGTATTCATATATGCTTATGGGCTTTTTGCCCTTTATTTTCATATGAAGATAGCACCAGGGAAAGATATCGCTAGGCATCATCAACGGAAGATTGCATGACAGGGTTAATAAAGAAGAATGATATACCTATATATTAAGTTCTACAAGTGGAGATTAGATAACGCTTTCCCATGCGGCATGGGTTAGGGACAAAGTATCGGGGGCTCTGTAATACCATTTGTTTTCAGATGAAAGTACTCTTGGATAGCATTGCAGGAAAGTTGACATTAATGTTATGAAGAAAATAAATTGTAAAGAAAAGATTAATGGAATCCTAGATATGGAGCGTGAATATTGCAAAGCGCGGAAACTGTCTTCGAGGCAATCGGATAGGCGTAGGTTGGATATTTTTGAGATGTAGCTGCGGAGGACGGAAAAGAAAACAAACGAAATCTATGTTGGGCAGGGGAAAAAAAATTCTCAAGAGAAATCCAAAGGTGGCAGGAAAAGTGGGTGCTGGGCGTACTGAGTGACAATGGATTGTTGAAGACTGTGATATATATAGGAGGGAAAATGTTGAGTAAGCGAGCCAGAGGGAGGAAGAGATGAGGCATGTTGGGCGAAATGAAGAGTGGCAAAAAGTGCGTCGAGTTAAATAATGTTTTGTTGTAGTACAGACCGTGTGGTAGGTATTATTATGTCAATGTCGTGTTATCCGTAAATTTATGGCGCACATGAAAAATCCACCGTGACCAGTAGATGTACCGTTGTTGTACTACCATTGACGCATGTGACCCGAGTGAGAATTTTGACTTGGTTTAACTATCGTGAATGACTGCTCAGCCGCTCAGCGTTGCATCGAGCGTTGCTTGTTTAAATGCAAAAACGATGCTTCACATTTATCTCGTCACCTTTTTCGAAACAATTGATTATTATGCCTGCCTTTCGAATGCCTGAATTCACTAATGCTTCACTCACGGATGCTGAAATACATACTTGATGGTATCTCTCAGGTTTTACTTTTGTTGAGGGTGAAATGTCGTAGGAACCTACCTACCTTAGCAAATGTTTTTTTCAGTCAATCGGTCTTGTTTTTCTCTCTGTAACCAAGCGTTATGACCGAAATATGTCATCGAAATATGAATCGCCGAATGAAAGAATGATAAGTTTCAGCAATATATGTAAGTAATTATTTAACGCTACTTTGAGGACATAAAAATATGTGTCGAAATAATTTGATGACATTGTAATGAAATATTATCATTATATCGTGAATTGGTCAACATTCCATTGGTCCCATTGGTCAACATTCTTATTGTAACCCTAGTCGAACCATGGATTTTGGTCCTAATTCTTTTTCTATCTTCGTCCACACCCTTTGTGGTCAAAAGAAACTTTCGCCGCCGGCGTTGACATTATATGAACCTCGCACTCATGCTCTCTCTCCCTTTCCTTCTCTCTGGCGTTGTTTTGTGAGAGTTTTCACTTTCGTGGCCTCCCATCCCTCCATAACTTTCTCGTGACGGGAGAATAATTTGTTGAGGGAATCGGAGGGCTGAGGTTGACGGTAGACGTGGCCAGCGCCTCGGGTTGTATGGAAATGTCTGACCACGATCGGAACGCCTCCTGCGGTCCATACACACGTCGTCCCCGCTACCGTAACCGTCAATGCCCCTGGAATTGCCTGTTTCAAGAAAGAGAAAAGAGTTGTATGCATTACGCACAGTTACACCAGGTCTAGTGTTTTTTTCTTATTGTCTTATTACCATTGCTGGTAGTATGGCGAATGTAAAATATGAGAAAAAACTGCATGAATTTAATACTAAATGAGGAAAATTATCATCCATGGCCGTGTTACTTTTGAGGTACTTTTATGGAACTTTTACCCATAGTGCTATCTTTCCATTTATGGCACCTTATACTTTCCATCATTATTCATGCCTTCCAATATGCATTTTCTTCTCCTCCTTTTTCTCCACCCAACAAGCATTTTTTCTACTAAAACAGCTTCCCTTCAACATGGCACTGACTTTCATTATCTTCTCTGTTAAGTTTATATAAAATCAACAATATCTAGTGATATATATATTGGCCTCTGTTATTCACATGCATCAAATTTTGTTACCTATATGACTTTCAACAAAGGACATGCAACACAACACAGCTAGCTTTTATCACTAGAGATAATCTGGGTTTCATCATGTTTTTAATTCATCAGGACTACCTGGGTTAAACTTTATGAAATTCTGTAAATGTTGGTCTTAATGAAATTCTGTATTTCTTCCTTCAATTCCAAATTGGAAACAGTACACCACGTGATACCTGACATTATTTGACACATATTGTAACAGAAAACACTGAAAATAATGAAAGATGTATTGATGCACATTATGCATGTTTTTTGCAGTGCGCATTACACGTATAATATCTTCTTTTGGATTTGTCTGCTTAGGGATGGGGTAAGGGTAGGCTTTTATGATAAATATTTAATTTTTTAGATGAAGTTTAATCCTTTCCCCTCAATATAAATACCTTCCTTTACTGGTCAGATCTAACTAAAAGCAGTCATTTTTCTATTTTTTCAACAAGCATTCAAAATGCTGTTTTTAAAAATTGAAGATACATTTGTATGGATTTTTGATTTTTATCATATGGTTGTTATTTCACACCAATACATTTTCAAAACAATAATACTTCATGCATAATTAAACATAGATGATAGAAATTTGAAGATGAAAAAGAAAATTTGTCTGGCTTGCCCAATATTCAAGTGTAACGGGGAAAAAGGCAGTGTTGGGGTAGCCCTGACGTACAAGTGAGTTACTCATCACTATTCAAGAGTTATTCATCCTATATTTCAATGACACTAAGGTGTTACCCTCTAGCATTCAATTCTGAAGTGATTAAACCCATAAAAGATGAATCCGCTCACTTACCAGCTATGGCCCTCATTCAGCTTTTCAATCCTTTTCAGAACATTCCGAATGACATCAGTGCTGGAGCTGGTACCCCCTAAGTCTGAAGAATTATAGCAGCTCTATGAAAACCATTCCATAAATTTTATTGAACTCATAGAACCATCAAAGTGAAAAAAAAATCTCTCACCAGGTGTGTGAACATGATCTTCATTAATAGTAAACTCGATAGCCTTCTTAATGCTATATGCATGGTAGGTGAATCCTAGATGTTCCAACATATCAGCAGATGCATTGAGCATAGCTGCTGGGTTAGCTAAATTTTTTCCCGAAATAGCTGTACCAGTGTTTCTAGTGCCAGGCTCAAAAACAGCATACTGTGGAAACAAATTTATAGGGATTTTAAGACTATTTTCATCATTAAGTATCAACAGAAAAATGATCACACATAAAAAATAATATTTTAATAGCCTAATTGCACCAAAATCTGAGATAAACAAGTAACCTCATATCAACTGTAAGAAAAATCTTAGGTTAAAATATTCAGAATATGAGAAACATAATCCAATGACCTTAAATATTTCTCTTGCTTCATTCATTATTTGAATAATTTTTATGGGATTAAGGAATCCCTCTAACAATATCATGACATGATCTACTTATGCTAGTATTTGCCATGATTTTGCTGGATCATTATTCAAGTGATGTTACTAATTTAATTTTATGATAGTCATTCTCAATTTTAATAATTTTCTTCCAACTATGTAACCAAACTTGACATTAGAAAAATCTTTCATTTCACTATTTTAAAATCAGCATGTGTTGTGGTAGACACTTACATAATCTCCATAGTTTCTTCCAGAAATCAGTCCAGCTCCTCCAATCAAACCACAGACTATATTAGAAACTATTGCTCCATACAAATTTGTCATAATTAGCACATCAAATTGGTGTGGATTAGACACCAATTGCATGCAGCAGTTGTCAATAATCATGTCATTATGCTGAATGTCAGGGTAATCTTTTCCCACTCTCCTTGAAGTTTCCAGAAAAAGACCATCAGAATATTTCCTTTAAAGGAAAAACAAAAGCCTTGTTTTAGCTACTCTGTTATCATAGAAGAATACACATTGCAAGTATCACTAAATGCATGATACAACCAATGCTATGAAACTATAGCAAATATGCTTTACAACTATGTAGAAGGGCATGCAGACTCACACATTAAGTCCTACAGTGCATACATAAGATTAAAAAAGTTATCAGTTCACAATACATATGTATATCAATAAGATCTCAAATTCAGATCACTAAAATTTAATTTAGAACACTGCTATAAATTTAAACCTGCCAAACAATGTAAAAAAAAGGAATGTGTGGTTATGATAAATCATCCAATATGGTGTTGTTTGCACTGATTAGAGTGGTGTTCATACTCGTCAATGATTGCAATTTGTTTTAAATGTACTATACCACTTTTTGGTGAATTAATAGGCTCCATCTACACCAATCAGCTAAAAGCTGAAAGTTTGGCTATGATAAGAGCAGGAGTGTGTAAGTATGTTAATAAAAATATTTCAATTCATCATTTTTGTGGTTTCAATTAAAATGGAAAACTTGAATTTATCAGAATATGAATGATTAGCTTTAAAAAAGCATTGGGGAGGTCCCAAGGGGGAGGGTCTCCAAGTAGATGTTGCCAAATGCACTGCCCCAATGAGTGGGAGATAGATTGAAAGGAATCAGGTTTATCCCATCTCCATCCTGATAGGATACAAGGGTTTTGGGTAAAAAAAAATGCTCCTCATGATTAACCCAACAGGTAATCTTACTTTTGGCTGCTACACAGAACTCAGCAGGAACATGGATTTTAGACATTACCAAAGTTTAAGGGCTACTGAAATTTTCCAAGGCATGGCGCACCACAAGTATCTTATTATTTCTTTTCTAGACATGCACCACAGAGGTTCCCCTTCCCTTTTCTCTGAGATGCAAAGAAAGTTGTAATTTAGTGTAGTCAGTGATGAAAACAGTGCAAATGATCTTTAAAATACATACTTACAACACACATCAGATGAGGACCTTCAATAATATGCCAAATTTTAAATTATTTTTCAGCCTTTCTAGAAGTCAAAGATGTTAGTTGCTAGATGCAGTTGCTTAGCCAGTTTTTAAACTTATATCACAAAAGAAGCTGAAATATGGTTTCACATCATCATTACCTCTTGTATGTAGGTGCTGAGTAAGACTTGAATTAATATCAAGAACTGCTACTTATCTTATACAATAAGAAAGTAATAACGTGGTTCAAACTGCATTATAATTACTTAACAGATGCATGAATATTTTGCCTCTCCTGAAAACAACATTTATTGCATGTAGCTGATTTTGAAACTGGATAACCGATATTTGATAATTCCTTATCAGAAAATAAAGTGCTAGAAGGGTGGAAAATGGTCTGCATAAAATATAAAAGTGGGATTATGCAAGTTTACAGAAGTGACAGACCAATGTACACAGTTAACATCTCGCTCACCAAATTCTTAAATGCATAAAACTGTGAGTCAAGTCATGTCCTTTTTGTCCAGTAAAAGTTTTTTCACAAACACCAATATGATTCCTGAAATTGAAATTCTCATGAACATTGACAAGGTATATTTTTTCACCATATCTCAAATTTGAGGCAATAAAAGAAGCAGAAGTGGTTATTTTTGGAATAGGCTTAGAATACTTTGGACGTATCACTGTAAGATGTTATTTTGGAACTAAAAAAAGGCAAAGGAAAGGTGCTGAATTCAAATAGATTATCTCTGAATGAACTGAAAATATTGAATGATCATTAGAAACCCGTGATTTCCAATTAACTACAAAAATTTTATGCTAGACAATCTATTTGATAACTACAAATGGCATGGATTTAACTCTGACATATAGACAATAATTCATACCCAGCATCCTGTCGATGTGTGAGGGAAGTTCAGGAAAAGTTACTGGCAAACTAAACAACCCATCATTAAATTTATGTAGAAAACTTGTACCTACTACTATAGTGACAACTTGTTATTTTTCTCTCATATAAACCATAAAATGCCCTAGCTTGATACTTTCCCTGTTTAAATAGGTACATGCTTCCAACTAAAAATAAAAAAATTGAACTTTACAGCACTCACAGAATTAAAAATTTTCCTTTAAACTAGGCTGATAAGTCTCTTCTAAATATCAGTTTGAAGGCATTGAGATTGAGGAATGTGTGAGCATTTATGATACCCTGAAAGGCTCATGAAAATGGTGAAATGAATTGTAGATGATGAAATCAATGAATGAAGCTCTTGTTGGTATTGTATATCTGTTTCTTGATGAAGGGAATTAGCTAAAAGAAAGGCAGAAGAAGAAGTCAAGATTGAATAAAATTGCTCTAAAGAGATTAAATTACAAGAGTAGGTGAAATACATGTACCATTAGTGAGCCTAAATTTCAACACTGTGAGAAGAAAATGATAACTTTATTTAGTACAAAAATTTTCAACATACATTATGTTTGCCTTGTGGACAGTAGTAACCTTTTTCCTTCCATGCTTCTTGGCATATTCAAAACCATACCTGGCCACCCTCTCTGCATTCTTGACTGTGACCACTTTCAGGCTCTCCACCACTCCACGGACACTCTGGGTACAAAATGTAAAATTAATTATCAACATTATAATTGAATGAATGAGCTAATGAAAGAGCCTATCCAATTATATTCCAACTCACTTCATGTTCCATCATTGAATACTCTCCTTCAGTGTTTTGTCGAACTACGACTACATCAATACCCTTATGCCTGCATTTTACACCAGGATAAGACTTACAGTGTAGAAGACTTACAAACAAGTCTAGTTTACTTCTAATTGCAACATTACGTGAGGGAACTCCAGCAAATAAGCATGTAGTTTCGATATTACCTGAAAGATTACAATTTAAAGTATTACTTAAAGGAAAATTATACTTAAAATGGTGTAATTTACTATGGAATTGCCTAGTCTGTTAATAACTTTCAGTTGAGATCTTTGTAACTAAACAACTGAATCTTGAAATTTTACTTAAAAATATATGGCAAGAAATATTTCCATACTCTCTTTTGATTCTCTTTATTTAATTTAGCACTTAAATCCTCTTAGAGCACAGAACAACAGATTTAAGTTATGGGAGGCCAGTTGCTCATCCTTATCAGTGGTGCTTCCAACTACTGAGGGACCCTACCCCAACACAGTGTCCAATCAAAACAACTCTCCTCCTCCACAGAGTAATTTCCCTCCCCCACTTGACTCTGACTTGACTTTAGACAGTATTGATTTTACATTGAACTCTTCCTTAGTCAAGCTTTTCATACCATTCTCCCCATTGATGGTTAAATTCGTTGACCGAAACATAGATATTGGAGTTTTCACTTTGACATCTGACATCTTTCTATAACTGAAATCATGATTTATTTCAGTGTTGCATCTCACTTAACCCTTTTATTTCATTGCATGTGGTGCTAAAAATGGGATATTTTTGTAATTTTTTTCATTTTATTTTTTCATGGGATGCACTCCTCTCATTACCAAATAACTTCTCACTGAGAAAGAGATTCCAGAACAGGATCCCAGCACATTCCCTCAAAAATAGTTGTAGTCATAAAACAAATAATTCTATTTTCCATACCTTTTATGCCCACACCATTTCTTTTAATGGAAGTAATTGCTTCCTCTAATTCATCATTCCCTTCGCACTTAGGGTCAATTGAAATGGTTTCAAAGTCCACTGGAACACCTGCAAATCTAAATGCATGGAAATGTATTATCTGTTCACATAAAAAAGGGAGTGTATTCATCCCATAAATCAAATTGGAGTAATTGCCACAAAGAAGTTAGATAATATTGAAACACAAATCAGAATTTGAGCACATCATGATTTTTCACTTAGAGAATATTAATATATATTTTTTGTAAACTCAACAAATACCAAATGTATTTAAATTTTCACCTCTTCCATAGTTGTGAAAGTAAATCTTTGAATATGCTTTACTTTATGCATCATGTCAACTCCAATCAGAAATCCTCCATACACACTTGCTAAACAGCCTTTCCCCATGATGAATTGAAGGACCTATCTGGCTAGATCAGGCCTGTATGCTGTAGTTTGGGCATATCTGCCATATACTATCATTTAGGATAGAATAGCTGACCCAAGGGGGTTTAAGATGAAGAAGTTTACAGAATTTGCACTCATGGTGGGTTTACTACTGGTATTATTTCAGCTGAAAATTGCCGAGTGATGATTCTAATCCAGTACCTATCCAAAACACCACTAATTAGTTGTAGATAGGAAATACAAAGAGTTTAAATTACTAGTGGGGAAAAATCTTACTCCATTTCAGTGCATACAATTTCAGGTATCAAACTAAGAATTTAAGTGGATGAAAAAACGTAACTTCAATGCAGTGTGATAGTGTCAAATTTCATTTAGCTCAGTAATCAGTGACATCATACACTCTTCACTGAAAATTGATAATTGAATATGATGTTTTGAATAGCCATGGGATGAGGATGAATGTTTCATTTTATGACCTATTTAAAACAAAATTTTCATTTTAAACTTTTTTGATTTATATTATTTTTAATTAATACATCCATAATGTTAAAACTTATGCTCAAATGAAACAAATTACTCTAACTTCAACTGAAAAGAGCACCCCTATTTAATGCACATCAGTGCTTCAAACGTAATGTCCAAGCAGTACTACATTTTCAATTATCAATTTCCAAGCGAGGAACTGAATTTAAAATTACGAAACATCTGTATTAAAATGCTGGTGAAATGTGACTATTAAAAAAATAAAAATATCATTTACTGAAAGACCTCCTTGACGTATTCCATCAATTCAGGGCCAATTCCTCCACCAGGAAGCATTGTGACAGTATATCGGCCTCCATACTTGGCTTTAGCAATCGGTTTCTGTAAGAGAGCAAATAGTGAATATGTTAAAGAATATTGCATGGAAATTTTGTTCATAAAATTATAAATAATAATGGAAATAAATGAACAGGGTAGTGAACATAATATAGGACATAATTCAAAACATATTAAACAAGTGAGGGGCATGGTGGTCCAGTGGTTAGAGTGCTGGGTTGATGACTAGAGGGTCCCGGTTCGATTTCCGGTGACGACCGATTCTGGGCACCCTCAGCTTCACCTAAGCTCAGTGTACCATTTTTCGGTACAAGTTCCTCCTGGGAAATCGCATATATCGCATACAGGGAAAGGAGCTGGTCACCCTACCCTTGTATGTGAATTTCACATGCAGTTGGGCTTAGTACTGGGTGAGCTCTACCCTCACC
>LYUA01000046.1:1482619-1495803 GCA_002093875.1 Calopteryx splendens | reverse complement strand
CAAAATCTGCGATGTTAATACAACATCGGTAGTTACGGCGGTGGAGATTTTTGATTGAAATAAATAGTTCACTGAAAAGCTTTTTTTAAAAGAAGAATTGAAGCAAATTAATTTTTTATCGTTAATTAGTAAGCAGCGTACCGAGTGGCCAATGGATTGTTCAAGTCTGTGATAGAGGGTGGAATGCTGGGTAAGCGAGGGAGAGGGAGGAAAAGATTAGTCATGTCGGATTGAATTAAGGGAGGCAGAAAAAAATGCGGAAATGAAGAAAGGGTATTGTAGGGTTGTGTCCATCAGAAATCATCACCTTAACCGGTAGATTACCGTTAATAATTACAAAAATTAGTAAGCCTGATCCGGAACATTTATGCTCACAAGTCTTTATTTCGCCTAATACTTTTGAGATACCTTGTCTGGCCCTCTTCATCTTTTTCGAGATTTAATTCGTAGGATTTAGGAAGATTATATCTAGACCTCAAAGTAGGAGAGCCAAAATTAGACTGAGTTGAGCAAAAAAAAATAGATATTGTTGCGCGCGGGTCACATACAAGTTCGCATGCGCACAGCCACAAGGCGCGTAACCACGAGGGGCATGGGTGCGAAAGGGGGGGAAATAACCCTTTAATCCTCGATGGCAATTCGTAATTAGTATATACTTACACCATATTGCCTTCAGTTACAGCATAAGCATGATAAGTTAGTGTGCGCGCTGTGACAGAAGAATCTGAATGTTCTTACCCATTAATCAGACCTACAGATTTTGCGAGTGTCGGATTTCTCACCTGAAAATCTCTCAAATCTGTTTACTCCCCTTTTCTCTGCGGTTTAGCGCTCCGCAAACAATTTGGGAACAAAATTTTCATCAAATTTTGGTCAGCAGGTAAATCTTCTGCAAGAAACTTGAACATGATATCATAATCGCTGCGATGTTTTTACTTCATTAGATATGGACGGATAAACTCCCATCCAAGTCCTTTTTCAGAACTTGCTGTACATTTCTTTATTTTGTAATGATACTGAATGGAACTAACCATTAAAGGCTCACGTTTATGCAACGGAGAGAGAGTGAGAGTGGGAGTGCAGGGATAGGCAACTTTCTTTGACCAACCAATAGATACCTCCATAGTAAATTTATGGCGCCGTTGATTTTTTATATTTATTAATATGAATCGTTTTTATCTTTCTATGTTCGAACAGCGTTACAATGAACTAAATGAGCATCGGTGTCCGCTAACCATCCGCCAGCTATCAAAATCATTCCGTTTCTCTGCTGAAGATGCAGCAGAAATTCAAAATCTACTAGGTAAGTGTGCTGCCTTTTTTTTCTCTCTAATGTGTGCCCTATCACTTTCTTATGTTTTTGTGTGTGGGTGCGTACATAATCCAACTAATTGGTTACGTGATGTGTTTAGTTGAAGAGAAATGGTAAGTGAGGGATGGGATGAAGTGGGATTGGCCGCAATCTCAGCTGTGTGCTAATAAAGCAATTACACTTGTTGATGACTGGCTTGGCTCAGTCAACTAAAAGTTGGCAGTTGTCGGTGATGTATTAAGAGGATCTATCCGAGATGGAATTACTATAAATCACGTGTAATCACATAGCAAGATTCTCAAATAGTTTGAAGACGAAATTAAAACTGGATGCTTAGAGGTACGGCAAGTCGGTCTAGTTAAGTTCTTGGGCTATAATTTGAATAGGAATGGGAAAGAAGTGAAAACACGTGTGAAAAATCAGCTCGTTAAAAGAGAAAGCAACTATTCTCCGGCAGATATGAGAAATGACACATAAAAGGACTTTGTAATAGAGCGTG
This sequence comes from Calopteryx splendens, assembly GCA_002093875.1. Classification (NCBI taxonomy): domain Eukaryota; kingdom Metazoa; phylum Arthropoda; class Insecta; order Odonata; family Calopterygidae; genus Calopteryx; species Calopteryx splendens. Next base: position 1,493,992 of record LYUA01000046.1, on the reverse strand, counting down.
TTTGGTTTGTAATCAAGTGGTTTGCAAAAATGTGACCATTGGAAGTATTAGAGATATAGAGATATTAGAGAAGGTAAGCAGGAATAAAATTCACGGAGAGGGAGGCAACCGAAATTATTGATGAGATATATTTTAAAAATTGGGATGAATTGAAAGATTCATTTAAAGTTTAAGAAAAGGAATAGATCTTTACGAAGAAGGCAGAAAAATTAGCCGGAAGAAATATCTGGGATATTTTGATCGCTGCGAAATAGGGATATTTTGATCGCTGCGAGCGAAGAGGAAATCTGGATTATCAGAGAAACTGAAGGATGGGAGTAGGCCTTTTTGAAGGACTAGGACAAGGAGATGAGGAGATGAAGGATTTTATAGTGCAGAGGGAAGATTTACTATGTGTGTTTGCAAGTGTCTATGAAGTCCATAGGGCGTCGGACATAATCATTTATAATTAAGGCAATTACTCCAGCCACTTGCATGAAACGTTATGTTTGAGCAGAAATGAAGCTCATCATTATAATCAGAAGCAATGGAGATCAGCTCACAGTAATTTGAATCAGTCGAATCTTCTTCAGGCTTCAAGCTTTCCCATTAGAACCCTCGCATTTAAGAATTCTTTCATCGCAGCATCAGGAAACTTTTTCTACTGTCATATTTCTCGAGAAGAACGCCGTTCATACCTATTCAAAGAGGTGGGGTAGTCCAGTGGGTAGAGCGATGAGATACTAATCGGAGGGTCTGGGTTCGATTTCCGGGTGACGCCTCTGGGCATCCACAACTTCACCCAATCTGAGTGAATTTTTCGGGTATCAGGTCATCCTGGGAAATCACAGGCAGTTCAGGGAAAGGAACCAGCCCCCCATGCCCTGATGTGTGAATTTCACACCCCGTCGGGCCCCTGGTGCTAGTCTAAAAAGGAATAATTCTGAGGAGGGAGAATCGCGTGAGAATACATCAATTGTGTGGCGTCATGAAGGGATTTTGAATTTTATTAATGTATTTAAATCAACTGATGCAATAAATATTTGTACGAAAGTATGTACGAAATTAAATTATTTTCTATGTCATTCAGACTATTGTTATTTGGAGAAATAGTTTTAGAGTTTCTGAGTATGTACTGAACATTCCTTTTCTTCCAAATACTTCATAATTTTCAAGATGAAAATTCGTAGAATGGAAAAAAATGAAAGGCTCTTTACTTCATTCAGCTATTCCCTTACCTCCTTCGCAATTTTCTCATCGGGTGAATTGAATTGCCATGGCGATGATGGACGTCCAAATACTTACCTCAGCACTAAGCCACAACTGCCCATCTCAATTTCCTTGTGGATGTGAAGTCTGACTGAATAAGTTTAATTTCCCGCTTATCCATCCAATCTACTCTGATGTATTCTGTTGTGTCTCAATTAACATTAACCGGAGTTTTACGCAACAAGAACAACGTCCAGTTTTATCCCAGACACGTCCCGAAACGTCACTTTAGTGGGTTTTGTGGAGAATCCGTAAAACTCCTTCGGGGAAAAGGAGGCACTGGTCAATCTCGCGAAACTGTCAATGTCTCTGTCGAATGCTTATTTTTTGGAAAAGAAGGCAAGATGTTACTTTCAGTGGACCGGACGTCCACCACGGTAAAACCCTATTCTGAATATGCGTGGAAAAGGTCAAGTGCCTACCCCCTCTCGTTACAGGCCGTCCTTAACTGCGCCGGGGAATCATAATTTGCTCGCTCAGTTATCCCTTGCTAATTGAAAAAATGTGCTACCTGAACAGATGTTGATATATTAATGTCTTATTACATGCAGCCAATGTTTATTCATAATACATTTTTACACCTTAGTACTATCATTTTAATGGAGAAAAAATCTCAGAACAGATTTTAAATCACGCAAGGAGCAAGGAAATCCTCGGCTTTTTTTTATTGCCCATTGTGAAAAATATGAAATCCATCCTCTCTCGCCTTCTTTAATTAATTCCCGGGGCTATCATAAATATCAAGTAGGCACTTTTTTTTAAAGAAAACTCATTTAAGCAGCGAACTGCTTGCTCATCTGTCGTTTTCTCAGGTAGAATAGTAATCGTCCTATCTGCCGGCAGTCGCCTCGAAAGTTTAAGGGGTGATTGAAGTAATGCAATAATAAACCTTACGTAAGATTCCTCCTGAACCCCCCCCCCCTCGAAAGCCTTACTTAATTAAAGGTTAGTCCCATAGATCTCTTGCTCTTCAAGATGTGACACGGGAAAAAGATGGGATCGACAAATACTGTGTGCCTGACCCGAATTCTATCTATAGGGCAGCACACAACCGATTTGATTATTTACATAAATTGAATATATCTCTCTTATTCACGTCACTTTTATTGAGCGGGAAGCCAAGGTTTGTAGCTTGATTTTCGGCGAAAATGACTAAATTTTCAAAATCATAGGTATGGTGTTTTATTTTTCGACATATACATGTAAATACTGCAGGTAGCTTACTTACAACCAAAATGAGGGGTTTGTTTTACACTGCGATTTTGGAAAGACTCTCAGTTTTGGTTGCCATTTAGTATGGAGAAGTGGTCATCCCATGAGCTCTGTTCGGTTGACGTATTCAAATGCCAATGAAGTTAAATTTTTCCACTGCATCAATTTTTTCCCACGGAGAGGGGAGTACTCGATTCATGTGCTTATTAAAAGGGCTTTAGGGGAAAATACTATGGGCATCCTCATTATAATGAAAGTTATAATGTCATATTTTAGATGATAATGTATGCAGCATAGTTCAAAATTTTATTTCAACTTTAGTTTAGAAATACATTAGCATTTATTAAATCTCTCAAACAATTGATATCACATAAGTGTTGTGTATCTCCTTTCAGAAGATCCAACTATTCCTAAAACCCCCACCATTTGTTCATAATTGTGTTGACTTCTGATTACCATCCGTCCCAGTCATTTATATTCCAATGCCAAACCTTATGACGTTCACTCTTTCCACTTTTAGCATACTCAAGAACTGGATTTTATTTGTAGCTACTTCTATAATTCACATCCTTATAATTAAAAAGATTTTGTTTGATAAGATTATTTATCTTTTATATCCAAGCCTTAGGGTTTGTTCTCGTGTGTTTTCTTTAATCACAGCCGTGAGAGATGGTCCTTTTCTTTGGCAATGTGTTGTTTGCAATTCTTGTCACTTGTTCTCCTAAATTATGTACTTTAAATCAATCTCACCATTTAATGCTACCCATCATCTGGTTTTAAGTCTATGAAACTGCGATGAGAAGCATATACATATTTTCAAATAATCTACATGATTTAGTATTTGATGAGGTGGGTAGCCTATGACAAGGTCAGTCACAGAAATTAGTATTGCTCATATGCAGTCAATAGTACAGCCAGAAAATAATTCCAAGGTACTATATTGTCACTTTGTTGCTAATTCCGCTGTATGTGAAGAATTTATTTCTCTTATTCAAAATCTTAATTAGCATATTAATTGTTGCCATTAATAATTCCTTTCTTTTGTTGTAATTTTTATGATATTACCAATAATACTCTACTTAGTCAAATATTTATGCGCTGGGGGGGGGAGGCTTTACACTAATCATTGTACCCCATCCCCTGACTATTCCATGTATGAAGTATGCATTTCCTTTAAAAAAATATTTGTTGGAATGTAGCCACACTGAAATTCTATGATCGGCTACATACTTGTTTGCTTAATCAAAATGGCCATTTGTTAGCCATTAGTATTAAAAATTAACTGTTAGTGATTTGGAAAATACATTTTTAAAAATTTTTTAAGGATTTTAAAACAGTTATGCACTGATAAGTTTTTAATGTCCACCTTAGGCTAAAAATGCAAACTTTCTCTATGGGAGGGATTTTTTTATATTTTCTAGAATGGTACATACAGTAGAAACGTATTTCTCCAATTTCTTAGTTGATCATAATTTTCAGTTTTTATGTGCCAAAAATAAATATACGAAAAATACACCGTACATTAAGAATCCACGAGGCATAGTCATGAATATTTTGAAATGCTTAGTGAGTGCATAAAATCTTTACCTGAGTTATTGATAAAATAAATGACAATGATGAGGAACACATGGTTTTTCCACATAAAATCCTCATTTTTCCTCATTATGAATCACTTCCACAAAGTTACGCCTGAAACCATCCAGTTCAAATAAATGACATTCACATGCCTGTATTCCTACTGTTAACATGAATATTGTGACTTTTAAACTGTCACAAATTATTCCATGTAATGACTATCTCTCAGACTATCCATGGAGCTAGTTAAATGGCTTATTACCCACCCATATTTATATATATTTCATCAAACATTTTCAACACCGATATTTTAATTTCAGCAAAAATATGGCTGTTGCAGTTACACATCACATCATTAATGAGATTGAATTTAAAAAATCTCATAATTCAAGCATTACCTACTTTGATTTCAGTTACACAGATGTCACTCCTTGAATTTTCATTAGTACCTGATAGTCGAGTGTCTGTGCAAAAATCATGCAATAACAATTTGCTATTCATTTAATATCAATGCCTTATTTCTTTTTAACTTTGGTTTTGGACTTTCCTGATGTTTTCTTGCTGGCATGTTTTCTCCTGCAACAACATTTGCATCCTATGTAGTAGAGTCCTATTAGCACAAAAAGTGGTAAAGAAACAAGTGCTGAAATTACATCAACTAGGTATAGTTGGCACCACCCTAGCTCTAAAGATGCTGGTTGTATATGCTTTGCTCCTTTGTGTCGTATGACGTATTCAGTCCAAAAAACAGCTCTTTGAAGAGGATGCTCTGGTTGGTCCAGTGCCTGAGCAGAAAGCTGTTTCATCTTATTTTGGAAACTGAAACAAAAATTTATTCTGCCTTAATCACTGGGATATATTTCTTAATAGGTTTTACAATACATACTCCTCAAAACCCTATACAATCACTGCTAAAAGCATACGTAATGGCATATTAAAAATTTATGTTCTAATGGGTGGATGCAGTTTATTTTCCATAATATTTCTTCATATTTGAGGATGTTCATCCAATGATAAATTCCATCAAAATTTACTTAATATGGCAACTCTATTGTTATTTACTCTTATTTATCAAAACCCATATAGTATAATTCTTTTTGATTTAGGGAATCCAAGATCATTGTAATGATACATAACTACCTGAAATAGATTTAATGGCTTTTATATCTTTTATAGAATTTTGTTTTGTCCACAGTTTAAAAAATTCAAATTTTGAGTAATAATAATAATACTGGAAAATACAAGATCATCCTGAAGTTTCCTTCCCTAAAGTGATAGATAGGCCAATGAATTTTTTCAAGAGCAACAGTTCTTTCTAGCTGGTCTATTTTTTTATTTTTTTTAGTAGGGCAACATTGTAAAACATAATGCAATTATGTGCATCCAAATATACGTGATAGAATTCACGTTCTATTCCTCCTAATTTCTGAAATGAGAATTCTTCTAAATTGGTAGAATGTAAATGTGTTATAATGAGTTGTACAATTTATAGCAAGACATCTGATATTATGAGAGTTACTGAGGAACTGTCAATTGTCCCTATGATTTCCATGCATAAAAATATGGTTATTGCGAGGCCAACTCTGCTTGCACTCATTATTGCGTTTCCATCAACAGCAGTAAACATGATGAGAACCACCACATAAGCTGGCGATCGGAATGTAAACATATACAGTGAAAAATAGCATATAAAATGCTAAGTGTTTCTTTCTTTTAATAAAATAAATAGGCATGAATTTAGTTTAGCTTTTATTAGTTCCTGACTCATATTGTATCTTACATGAGGCAAATTTGATGAAATACTCAGGAATTTTGTAAAAATTCTTTTGGATTGCAAATTAAGGGTTTTTTCCATAGCTGGACCAACTTCATTTGCTCAGTATTACCCTAGCAATGTACTGAATGTGGCATTCAAGACCTAGACAAGGCCTCTGATAATTTCAAATGGAACAACAAATGGAACAATATGTTCAAATTCAAAAAACACAGAATGGATTATGACAACAGAAGAATAATCCTCTAAATCTACAAGAACTAAGTCACTACCATGAGAATGAAATATGGAAGAAAAATAAAAGCTAAAATAAACAAAGGAGTTAGACAAGGATGCAACCTGTCACCAGCACTATTCAACAAAAACTTGCAAGAGGCAATAAAAAAGGTGCAAGAAGTGAGCATCAAAGGGATAAAGGTGAAAGGTGACGAAGTTAGCATGCTCCACTTCACAGATGATGCTGCCATTGTAGCAGAGAATCCAGAAGACCTACAGTCATCACAGAATGCAATGGAAGAACCGCTTCAGGAACATAACATGAAAATCAACAATAAGAAAACTAAAATACTAGTGTGAGGAAGAGAGAAGCTGATGGCAGATGTCTAACTACAAGGAAAAAAATTAGAATAATTGGAATCATTCACCTACCTTGAAAGCACCATAACTTGGGATGGAAAAAGCTCAATAGACATCAAGTGCAGAATAACTAAAGCCAAGAAGGGGTTAATGATGACGAGGCAACATATATGCTCAAAGGTGATAAAGTTTCAAACAAGGAAGAAGTGTATCAAAGCATTCATATTGAGTGTGACCCTCTATGGATCAAAGAAATAGAGCAGAGATAAATAGAAGAATTTGAAACTTGGTGTTCTATATGATTGCTGAAGATAAAATGAATGAATAAAGTTTTAAATGAAGAAGTATACAGAAGATTAGAAGAGGAAAATACCATAAGGAGCACCATTCAGAAAAAGATAACCAGATGCTTTGGTCACGCCATGAGGTACAATGGATTTTTCAGGACCATAATCGAAGGGGAAGTAGAAAAGAAAGTCCATGGGGAAGACCATGGGATAAATATTTATGCCAAAAAAAAGAGGGGTGTAAGAAAGAAGACCTTCTTTGGAGTGAGGGAATTGACTTGGGCTAGCAAAGAATGGAGGGCTGCACTGTTCCAATCTTAGGATTGAAAGACTATGATGAATACACTCCTGGAGAATGTTAACATATCCAGAGTTGCTCATGATGATATCCCCTTGCAATATCTCAATGTTTGTTAATAAGCCATAATGTAGTAAATGACATCCATTCTGTACCTGCATCCTATTTGAGAAACTGGGAACCAGTACTTAGCACCAAGTTGGATGTATTTTACCCAGGAACTACAGTGCACTCTTTACACAACAAAAGTTCCTCATGGTGGTCCTCACTACCAGCTTTCACAGTTTGTCAAAATGTTATTTAATAGGTAATCATATGAGTAGTGCTCACTTAAGTCATACTCTTTTATCAAACCAAGGTGTTTGATTATTATAGTTTCTAAAGCTCATCACTGCGGAAAAATTTATGAATGACGCCTATACTGTCAGTAGTTTTTATTTTTATTAAGTATTTATTTCCAATTGGACAGTGTTGGCCACAAATTCATTAAGAGTTAAAATCACTTTATAAAGTGATGGCTAAATTGTACTTTTTGGATATTAGTAAATTTACCTTGTAACATATTTACAAGTATGTTGTTACCTTTTAAACCAATTCCAAGCAATTAGATTAATCTATTGGCAATTAGATGGTAAAAAAGAATATAGAATATAACCAGGATTAGAGCAGTAGACTAGAGAGATAGGCAATTTATCCAAAATGTGTATACGTCTTAGTCTGTACAGGTGAAGGTAGTGGATGGTGACTCAGCTGAGCACCAATAGGCAGGGGTTGTCCATCATCAACTATGCTTTTCGACATACAAATGGTGGAAATGGTAATTGAACATGGGTATAACTGGAAGTAGGAATTAAAATGGGTGGGGAGCTCATGAAGTAAGTAAGATTTGTGAAAGATCAAGCTATAGATAGCCAATCAGCCATGAGATTACAATACTTGCTGAGTGCATTACAGAATCAGTGCAATAGGTATTGATTTGAGAATTGATGAAAAGAAAATGAATATGGTGAGGTTTTCAAGAAATAGTAAAGCTAAGATGAACCTTAAAGTTGGAGCACATAAACTAGACCAAGAAGAATAGTTTACCTCTTTAGGAAGTGTTTTAGAGGAAAGTGGGCAAAGTGGTGTGGACATTATAAGAATTGAATTTGGTAAAGAAGCTTTTGAAAGAGGAGGGTGTTACTGATAGGGACCTTGGGTAAAGATGGAAAGAAAATTCTAGTGAAGACATTGATAATGAGTGTGGTTTTGTATGGCTTCGAAACTTGGTCAGTGAATCAAGGGGGGGGTGGGTTTGGAGGCTGGGTGTGGAGAAGGATGGAAAAAGTGAAATGGACAGAAAGGAAATGGTCAAATAGGTTCTGGGTAAGGTATGAGAGTAGAGGAGGCTCCTGGGAAAAGTTCAGGGAAGGCAGGAAAAGTGGACACAGGTCATATAGAGTGACAGCAGGTTGTTGAAAACTATGAAGAGGTGAGCCTAAATAAGAGAGAGTTGGGTAAGCAAGGTAGGGGGAGGAGAAGATTACGCATGTTGAACAGAAGGAAGGGAGGTAGTAATTATACAGAGCTTAAAAGTGGTTTATTGTAGCATAGGGTGTTATGGTGGTTAGTTTCAATTGGCAGGGGTTAGAATTGTGGCAGTGGTTGGTATCTGTAGCCATCAAAACCTACCATAACTGGTAGGCTGCCACTAATAATGAAGATAAATAATGGAGGAGAGAATACTGAAGACTTCAGTAGGTTTTTAATAGTACCTCAATGTAATCCCTTCTGCTTACCTTGCATGTCCAAGAATTTCCCCTATGGCTTTCAGAAGTTTCTCTTTAGTCAATTCGTTGTATGGCAAATGAAGGCCCACTCCCAAATTAACTATTTTGTGCACGTTCAACTCCTGGTCCCCAAAAAATGGAATTCCAATCAAAGGCACACCCCTAGCAACTGCTTCCTGGAAGCTGAATAATCCACCATGGCTGATGAACAACTTCATGTTTGGATGAGCTGAAAGGAATAAATAGAAAACAATATCATTCGTGAGTTCACTTAGGATATATAGAATTGGTCCCTAAATAACAATAAGTTATTTCAGTTCTCAGCTCTTCAAGTGTGCTGGTTAATTGATTAAATAATACACTAGTATTCATGATATGAATAAATAATAATGAATTTTATTAATGCATTTTGAATTTGATGATAAAGTCATAAAGGAAAAGAAAACAATATTTGGAGCAATGAATGGAAAGGGATGGGAAGTACGATAGTATTCACTCATTTGGCACTCCTCTTGTAAGCAAGGGTGAGTTTGGAAACCAGGACTATTGGTGTGGGTGGGTGGGTGTTAAAACTTGGCTTTGCCCTTGCGTAAGCATGCAGGTTAAGAGTGAGAATATTATTTGTGACCTCCACAAAAGTTTTACACATTCAATAATTATGTATTTTTAAAGTCTTTTCAATCTAATGTTGAAAACCTTTCTAATATTTAAGCAAAAAATATGAATTGATAGGCAAATTTTAACACACATACATATGATCACTATTGTTGAAGCGTTTCTCTGTGCAGGACAATCAAGTGACCGAGCTAGCTGTATGTGAGATGTTATAAGGTGCACAATTTAAAGTTTTGATCTCTTCAAAAAGATATCCAGAAATTTTAGAAGGTGATTTTAAATTTCTTGCCATGTCTTGACCTCACCTGGCCAGGCAAGGGCCAAGGGCCACCAAACTCAGGTCTGATATTATTAGATTAAGGTTTTGGTAAACACAAAGTTGGCATCCTTGTTCTAAGCATTTCTTAATGCTGAAAACTGAGTGGTGGAGCTAGTTGTCTAAGAGAAGGTGCTTGATGTTAAGGTCCTCTCACTTTATGAAGAAAAATGGAACTTTTAGAATGTAGCATAACATTTCTTTTAACCTGGACAGATCAGGACTCTGAAATGGTTTGTTTTCACCCTGACAGGGTGGGCCAGGTTCCAGACTCAGGCTTGCCTCCTTCAACTCAAGACATTTACAATGAGTGCAACTAAGTTCAAGGAGTCAACTGGGAACATAAGTCCCTAACATCTTGATATTTTTTTCTGCTTCTCTATCTCCCTCACATATGTGCCCATTTTATCCTGAGGTGAGGAACATGGAATCTGTAAGATGGTTGAGGAGAATCATATCTGTCTTGGTCTTCACATATTACTTTGTGGTGGTGTAGGAAATCTATTACCACATTTTACATTCTCCTCTCCCCACAATGGACTGAGTCTACCAGCATGGGCTTAGGAAGGCATGCCAACATGAAAGTGTAGGGTAGTGCCATTGGGGTGTTGAGGGTGGAAATAAAGAAGCAAATTGTAATAATACCTAGCTGGAAAAGAGATGACATGATCTCTTTATTCCATCGGCAAACTCTGTATCTCCTCTCTACAGTCTGACCCCAAGATGAGGTAATTGTGGGCGAGATTGTTATTGAAGCCAAACAAATGTATGATAGCATGAAACAATATTTCAGATTTATGGGAAAAGGCGAAGAAAAAGTCACATCCTTTGATTGTCCGTGAATTTTCACCATATATATAAACCTGCCTGCATATGTTAGCGTTGAGCTAAGTCTTATACTTAACCTCTTTCTTTTGAGCTCGGATACTAATGTTTTTATCCACTTAAGATGTGTTACTGGAATTTTTGCATGGCGGAAGGGGTCGAGTATGTCCACTAACCTTTTATTTATTTTATTATTAAGGCCCTGCCAGCAGCCTACCCCTTTTACTTGGGGTGTAGTCGGTGGTCTCTACCATTGAATGTGTACTCCACATGCTTTACTCAGAACTACTGTTGTGGAGGTCCTCAAAATCCACATGTCCTTTACTACCTATTTTCCACATAAGGTTTGGTCTTATGACCAAATTAAATTTCTAAGATTCCTGTTTAACATCATAATTTTCTTAGTTTCCCTACCAATGTGTTGCTATTGACAATTTTGTTAAATGCAACAAAAGGTGTAGTCAATTGCTGGTACTGCAAATGTGTTCTCAGCAATGACCTTTTTCTCTATAGATGGTTCAGAGCTTCAGTTATATCAGACAGTCTGCTTGTGTTTGTGAAATAATTATACCCCCACTTCTTTAGATTACTATACTCGAAGGTGTGGTACATCGACTGAGCAATGCATCTTGCAAGGACTTTTGTTGTTTCTGAGGTAAATTCCTTTCTTGTTATACCCAAAGATCTTCATTATTTCAAGAGATGGTAATACATTTGCCCAGCTACAGCTCTAAAGTTTTAATCCTCACCACTCTCCAAAATGGAGACCCATGTATATAAAACAGTGTTCTGTTGCCCTGGATGTTTTAAATGTTTCCTTCCGATGCACTAAAGTTCACAAATTCAGGCCTGATATGGTGGAAGGAATCCATACTGAT
>LYUA01000046.1:1439583-1459894 GCA_002093875.1 Calopteryx splendens | reverse complement strand
AGGAATGCTTTTTCCCTCGCACAATTCGTGACCACAACAGCAGGATAAGCGGGCGGCATTTTGAACTCCTCGAATGTGCAGATTGGCAGCATTAATCAATGTCATTAATTTTTGCTAACACCCCCTGCCACGCTCCTTAGTGGTTGGCTTGCAGGATTAGATGTAGATGAACGTCGCAGCGCGTTGGGAAGTCATCGAAGGCCAGGGTGCTTGACAGGCATTGAGTGGCAGCGAAGCTAAACTTCGTACCCCTTTCCCCCCACCTTCCACGGGGGCTTCAAAATCTCACTGCAGCTCAGCATCTCGCCCACCCATTTTTTTTCCTGCCTAGTTCGAATGTGTTTTCCTAATCTGCGTAAGCCGCAACGGTCTAGCCTTGCTACGCTGCAGTCTTCCTCAAGCCTGAAAAAAATCCTAGAGATATCCCAGTTTATTTTTTTATTGTATGATCAGAGAAAAGATACACCAGAAGTACGCCTTAATTTTGCTTTCCTCTTTATCCACCGTATTTTCTCTAACCCTATCCGGGCTCACATTTCCGAGAACGCTCCCAGAATGGCGTTACTCTTTTCCGCTGGAAAGTTGACGCGTTCACTCAATGGCATACTGAAGTATACCTTGCATTCCTTGTCATCGCCCTTGTTTTTTCTGAAGATTCTGCCTAAACGATGAGCTCCCATTTTAGACAGACTTATCAGTGTTAGTCAGTCAACGGTGTTTCCACAGTGCTGGTGGAGATTCTATGTATTTGCCTATTGTGGACGGCAAGACCTACTTATGTCATACAATACAGTAATCGTAGTTCAATTTTTTATTACTTACTTACCATTTAAAGTGATTAGACGTATCCATCTTATAATAATGTAAGTATCGTATGTGTATCAAATGAAATGATTATGAAATCACTCCGGATGTTTCAAGACTATCTGATCAATATTTCCTTTTCTCTGGAAGTCGGCGCTTAATGATGAACTACATTTCCGCATTTTTTAATGTGTAATTGCCAAGTACATTTGAAAAAAGTTTTGTGTAGGTTTTATTATTCCTGATGAACAATGCAAACTGCTTAATGCACTACAACGTTTTTACTTTGCAGTAGTGTGACAAACAATGTATTGGTCTTAAGGAAAGAGTCGATAAAAATTGTAAAATGTGATAATTAGAAGCACAAAAAACAAAAAAGCTGTAGTCGTTTTGAAGTAGTATACTACAATATAGTAGTCATGCGGAAGTAAAATTATTGATTACACTACTAGTGTGAAGTGATGAGCTGGTGGTTAATCATCATGGGTTATTAGTCCACGAATTGGTTTTAAGGAGTCACCAAGCTTTCTTATTACACGTCACACTTTTCAATCAAGTGATTCGTTATTTGTTGCCTGTGAATCTATTTTATTTTCATAACCTTCTGTAGTACCACATTACCATCGCTGGTGGCTGCATACCATTTATGTCATGGTCAAGTTATCTCTGGATGTGATTTTTCAGGCGGGGGGCGTTTTTATTAATTTATTTTACAGAATGTCATCTCATCTGTCAATTATGTTAATTTAAGATCTCGTGCAATAAGGACAATTCTCACTCATTTAAATTGCTGAACATACTAAATTGTCCGTTTATCTTTCTGTGGGGATTGGTCATTACATATAATCACCACCAATTACCATACAAACGCCAATCATTATATTATAATGATTGGCGTTTGTATGGTAAATAAATACCTCCCTACTAAAACTTCAATCTTGATGCCTATCTCTTTAGTTTTCCTCATACAAAATGATTTTTCATTATTTTTGCAGAAGATTTATCCTGTGGTTCACTCATTCCTCTCCGGATCATGGAAGAATTTTACCAGTACCTAATTATTTTGTCAACTTCACTCTCAACAGCATCTAGTGAGTACAGATGTTTTTTTTTGTGGGATAGGTTTCCTTACATGATTTTATTATGTAATCTCCTTCTTCCATCTCCCGACCCACCATTAAGTGTAATGAGGGTCTTCTCTTATAAATATAGGGATGGATTTATAAGTTGATGGAACAAACCAGAATATAGCTTTATGAAACTCCTGGAAGGTAACCTGAAACCTACTCTTTTGTAAGAGCGTGTCATGACTTACTCTGGGGAACGTTTGAACTATATGCCTACTTTAGATTGTTAGCTATGTGGATAGGAAACTTCTGGCTGAATGGATGGTTTCCCTATAGTGTATAAGAGAACTTACCCGTTGTTAACCCTTGCATAGCTAGTAAGCAGAATCATGAGAATGCGGGGTGAACTTCGACTGAAGAACTCCCTCTGAATAATAACTCTGTAGAGAGATCGATTCGAACAAACGTAATCGCTCTCGAAATCACACTCAAACACCTTTTACCATATAAGTGCACTCTATGATTTTACCAATGGTGATTGATGATACAAATACATTTGCTCGGGTATTTCTCTGTTAATTCTTGCCAGGTAATCAATATGTGTATTTAAATCGATAAAACATATTGGAATAGGTTGAAAGGAGCCTTAATGCGAGAAAGAAAAAGGTTTGCATCCGTGTTGCATGCTTCCCCAAAAAAATAATGCTTTATTTTGTCCAAATTCTAACAGATGCGACGCAATTCTTTTAAAAAATTGAAGATTATGAATGGAATCAGACCAAATCATGGATTTTTATGGATTTATGAATGTACTAGTATAAATAGTAGAGCATATAGTTCTCGTACGATAAAAAACATCAATTTAATAATGGTTTTTAAAAATTGATATTCATCGGATATCATTCAATTTTTGTTGTTCTTACATGAGAAACGGCTTTAATAATCCTAGAATTATTATACGGAAAAAAATGAGTTTGATAGTAGAGGAAAAATAGTGGAAAGTTTTGATTTATGTATGTATTTTTAAATATAAGTACTTTTTATATTTTTTCGAAAGCTTTCCCGTTAATTGCACCAATCCGAGAGCCTGTCATGGTACTGTTGGCATCTTCATTATCATAGTTAGTTTCAGTATTTATTTTTAGATATTTTAAACAAATTACTTAAGGATATGAAAAAATGGGTTTTTAAAACTTGCATAGAGAATCCGTTGAAAAACCCTATCAATTCAGGTATTTCTTGACTATTGAGAATTAGTCCACAATTATCAGGATTTATGAGGTGCTCATGAGTAGTGTGAAACCCTTTAAGCACCATTCTTACCTCGTTCTGCACCTCATACTTTCTACCCTCCTCCTATTTTATCCAAATATCTGTTCCCTTTCTTCCCCGTATGCCTAACCTCCTCCTTCCTATCGCATCCTCCAACATCCTACTGTCTTCCTTCATGTTCTCCATCCATTTATCTGTCCACTTCAAAATCCGAAAATTGTACTCAACCAGAGAGAAGTAGCAGGATGGCCGCTGACCTCAACCACTGCCCAAGATGTCTAAAAAATGGGCTCGTTCTCTATGTTTCATAACAGCAATTCTGAATACCCAAGGTAGTATTCTTTAGGGACCACGAAGGGGGGTAGGGAGGACTGAAGAGATACAAATGACACCCATCGCATAGTGAGCAAAGCAAAAATACTTGCTTGTGATCCTCAAACTCACGTACACTCGAGGTTTAAGGGGAATTACTCCCACGGCAATGACCTGCAGAGACGCACAGAATAAGGAAATAAATAAAGTGATATTACGCAATACGCTTTTATTTCAGTTCTGCCATGTGACGTGAGCTTGAGTTTTGTGTGATGGAGTTATAAAATAGCCAGTGTCGTATTTACAAATCTCTACCGAAGTTCCCCACCTCATCTTGGCCCACAACTGGTTTCTCAAGGAAAAAAAATGTAACTTTCGATGGTGGGAGAGAGATCTTGTTTAGGAGGAGGCCTTGGGGAACGTTCCATGATTAGTGAGGATTATTGCGGTCGTTCGGGATGAGACCGGATTTGCTTTGCCATATTTCGAAGGGAATGTAGGAAGGCAAAGGGAGGATTGGCAATGTGCGAAGAATCGATAAAAAAAAGTGCCGGTGTTTAAAGAGTGGAAATTCGAGTCGGGTACGAGTTCAAAATACTAATTTTCTTGTATTTAATTTAATCTGCCCGTTAGAGGTAGGTCGGCCCCTGAAGACCGTTTCCGGTAGTCTTACGACCATCAAGAACATCTGCGCAAGACGGATTCCTTTTCTCCCTGCACCATTACCTTCTTCAGTTTTAGTTGTTTTTTCTGCCCGCCGTTGTGCTCCACAAACAAACCCCTTCCTTTCATCCCTCTTCCCTTCCAAACCAGAATTCGTCTTTGCCGTAACAGCCTTCAACAACCCATTACCTGCCAGTACTTCCTGATATTTCTGCCCTCCTCGGATTACCCCAACTTCCTTTCCCTTCCAAGTATATAAAGCTTCGTTCTTCGTCCCACTTGTCCAATTTATTAACCTAATAACTCTCCATGCCAACCATCAAAAATCTTATTTACGCTCATATTTTTTCCTTAACAACAATATGCATGAACCACAAAGCGCTCCATAAATGAAATCTTTGCTATCCTATTCTTTTAATCCCCTTTCTCAGTGCCCGTGCCATCGATTCTCTTCTCGTTGTAAACACTTAATTGACCAAGATGATTCTTCATCTAGTGATCTTACTAGTATGTCACATTTTATCTGAAATGCACTCATATTCTTAATTTGTACTAAAAGCTGTAATTTTAATTATCCTACTTTAATCTTTAGCTAAGCCATCTTGAGAATCACATTTCCCTCGTCTCGTGATTTTAAATCATCCTATTCTCGAAAATGTATCATGTAATGCAATCGGAAAATCGCCAATGACTGTTAACCCTTGGTTGACAGGATAACAAAATTATGAGTGGACGTAATGAGCTCTCAAATAGATTTCATTCCAACACCCAGCCCCTTACATGTTTCTATCAAAATCAAATCTATTGTGCAAATACATTGGAAATGACGGGTAGTGTATTGGACCATGTTTTATTCCGTTGTCTGTGACTGACTATACTATTTCTGCATCCGATATTACTTCCCTTCTCCCCTTACTATTACTTGCCTTTCTTTTGCAGCTCATGTTTTACCATTGACACTGAACGGAGAATTTCATTTACTGCAGTTGAAAACTCCCTTCCCGATTGGCTGGTCAGCCAATTACCATAGCGATGCGCCAGCCAATTACCATGGGATCCTTCCTTCAGAAATATTTCATTAGAAAGATGAGAGCAGCTAGAATGAGCGATACTCTTCTTACCCATCGTTAAATAGAATTAGAAATACTTTTATGAAAAAATATTCCATTCGCCAACCAAGTGTAAACGTCCGAAAAAACAACGTAATTAAAATTATGGCAACCGCATTTCAACTATTTAATCCAAAATCACCAACTTGACAACTTCATCAAGTTTAAAAATGCTAATCAGTGAACGATAATATGCTTCCATTCCAGTTGTCGGAATGGAATTTAATTCTCACGATAAAATTGACCTGTTTCATATCAGCGAGAAGTGACATTGCATTTCCATGAAAAAAACATTCCAATGTCTGCCGAAACCCGAATTGCTGCCCCTCCTTGGCATACTTATTTAACCCGTAAGTGAAATGAGATGTTGGAATAAGATTTTAAGTTTTCAGAATAACTCGAAGCTTCACTCCAAATTCACATTTGGTTATCTCAGCCCAGTTACGCCGCAGTCAAAATACCTTTATATGCAGGATGAAAAAAATTTGCCTACAAGTGTGAAATAAATGCTTCCAATTAAGCAGCGTTTAAAGACATATATTGTGGAGGCTTCACCAGTAAAATTAATGTTGCATTTTTTTTACAAAAATAGTGATTTAGCAGATCAATATTTATGGGCGGGATAACTTGGACGGTTTCTGTTGATCTAACCAGAGCACCGAAAGTATAAAAATAACTCTCGCGTTTTGTAGTATGACTAAACATTATTCCTCCGTCCGTTCCGATTCCCAATTAAGTCCAACTTTTGGATTTTGTTTTTTATTTATAGTTTTTCCCTTGCTACCTTCTGATAATTCTCTTACTTTATTGTAAAGCGCTTCTGCATTTCCATGCCTCTGAAACTTTTATACATATCCTGGCACTACTATTTTCGCAATGTGTCTTTGGTCCTAATAGTTTTTCGCCCAAGAATATTATTTAGTTCTCTGTACATTCTTTTCCCCATTTCGTGTGATCCATGGCTTGATCTTAGTGTTTATCGTCCATATATTTTGTTGTGCTGCTCTTTCAATTCCGTTTTTAAGGTCTACCCACCATTCCTCAACTGTTCGCCTCCCCTTCCTCCTGAGCTATATTTTTATTAGGGGTTCCTTAAAGAGACCAACGGCGGAGTCACCAACTGTTGCATATGCGAAAAAAATTCAAAATGCAAAAATAATTCGTATGTGTATATGCAACAGCGGTTATCTCCTCTAAAAGTTACTGCTAGTACCTATCTTAGAAAAAGGTTAAACACCATAAATGTTTAAATGTTGCTTTAACCTCGTGGTCTGTGGCGCCGCGCGCACAAGGGGACGATTGCTTCATGACATTGTGTGTACGGGGATTCTTAAGAACATCTTGTTCCATTTAAAGCTCTCAAAAATTCGCAGTGTTCAGAGGACGCCTGAGTAGCTTAACTGGCTGAAGCACTCGGCCGGAAGTCGAGAGATTTGGGTTCGAGGCCCGGTTTAGGAGAATAGTTTTTGCGTGGTGAATTTTTTCGATTAGGTTTTTCCTTGATAGCGACACGTTTTTACTCCATTTAGGTAAAGCTTCAATATTCCACTTCAGCACTATCTTTCTCCCCCTGATACGTTTGAATAGAAAACATATTTCATAGCAAATAAATCATGGTCCGAGTCTTTAAAAATGTATTTGATGCCGAATAACAGCAGGTGGTGGATAAATAAATCATTGAGTCTTTTTAGCAGATTTTTTAGGCGATTTTTTAGCCTTTCTCGTAGGATTGACGTTTTCTTTCGACGTGCGCGTTCTCTTGCAAACTTTTACAAGGATAAGGACGGCGGCTAGGATGGCAAACGATGGTATCACCACAAGAACGAACAAAACGTCGAGCAAGCAGATCTGGCTCCAGTGGAGGTAGAAGGCGGCTGGTTTCAGGTGCTTCGCCCCCTGGTGTCTCATGACGTACTCTATCCAGTAAATAGCCCTCTCCAGCGGGTGGTCCTTCTGGTCCGCCACTATCGACTGCAGCCTCTTCATGTTCCTGGAATAGCTGCGGGTGGAACGAAAGGTCAGGTCGGATCATTATCGCGAAAAACCAAAAGCACTTCATTTAAGTGATGAAATTGAATGCAACATTATCCCAATCCACATCTAAAAATTATTATCGAAGATACAATCGCGGGCACGAGAACGCCTGCCTTGAAAATATATAGAGGAATAAGTCTGTAAATGGGAGATCGTATTAATTTGTAAGCGCAGCACATTTTGTGTTATGATCGTGAATTGTGCTAGAGAAATACTTGAATCTTAGAGCTTAAGTATTCGAATTAAATTTAAAGTAAAAATTTATATAAATCTACCTTTTGAAGGTAAGTTTTTGACGGTCTGTAAAAACAACTGCTTATCACGTATCGTGAGGACTACCTATTTTTCCTTCTACAATTCTTCATACATTCTTCTATTTCCATTTCACCATACCGCCAAAAAAAACTATTGTCATAGTTCATTCCTTCTCCCCGATTACCATTTTCCAATCTACTAGTAATAGTCAATTTGCTAAAGAGCCATCTTAAAGGTCGCTCGTTTAAATCCATTCTCGGGAGAACGTTGTGATTTTCCACGGATTAGTTCCGTATCTTAGAAGGTGTGATACAATCTTGGCAGTTGGGTCACCGAAAGCTGGTATCCATTAATGTTTTTGCATCCAAGTTATCCTATTTCATATTCGTATTTCGATACGAAAGTGCATGTAGGGCTAATTATACCTCATTAGTTCAGATTTGAGCTTACAAATACACTATACATTTTTAAATATAGTACCTTCTTAATTTTAAAAAGTGATCAATGACACTATGTTCTGATAATTCACACAATAGATCTGATTCTCGTTCAAATGTCTCTCAATCTCGATCTGAAACCTTACCAAAATGATGTTCGGTTTGATTTTAGAGGGTTAGAAGCGCCCAAAACTAAGCCTTAGGGTAAGTGTCAATCACACATTCGGAGTAGAGTGGTAATTTATTTTCCCTGTGCCACTATTCTGTTTTTTACGAGCTTCAGATGTGAGTCCACCATATTAATATTTTTTTGCCTATAGCAGAGGAACTATAAGACGAAGTCAAGCAACTGACTTCGTTTCAAAAGGAATATTTATTATTTATGCCGATTTTAGTTTGAAGAGAGCTTAAAACTAGAAAATATGATAGGTTCATGGCTTATGCTATCCAATCAAGTTGGGTTTTTGATTTATTCTGATAGTTATCAGCCGCATTCCTCCATCACTGTAGCTCTTTGCATGACATCTGGGAAGAATAAATTCAATCCCCGGAATGCATTCCCGCTTTAAGAAGCTGCCCGACAGTGGAAAACGCCGCAAACCGCTCAATAATTTTCTCTTCCTACCCATAAAAACATCTTCGGGAGTTTCAAACATCCACTTCTTCCGATGAGCATTCAAAATTTTCTGCCGTTGACATATTCGCCATGGCAAAAAAAATAAATCCTTTCCTTTAATATAGCATTGCAGTGATGATAACACAGATACTGGAGAAAAAGTATACTGAAATAACCTTTCCGATTGAGTTAAGATTCATTTACTTTTAGTCCACACCCTTCACGTTTGAGAGAAAAGGTTGAGGATCTGAAGAATAATTCCATAGGTGAACCAAAAATTCCTCTTCTTTACTAAATGTCTTCAGCATTCTATGCGACAACTACACTCGAGTAAAATGCCTCCCTTCGACGTAGAGTAAGCTCATGAATTACTGCTCTCCTGAAAATCAATCTGTATATGAGACTATCCAAACCTGACGCAGGCTGCATAGAAATATAGGGATTGTCATGGAAACGGTGATAGGTTTTTATAGATGTCTCTGGAAGATTTTGAGATAGATCTCCAAGTATGGTGAAGTTATCCTTGTAAGCTGAAGCGAGCATATTCTGTTTAATAAAATTTCTGCACGTCCTCAGCTGAGTGAAAAAAAGTGGGAGATGCAGGTACATACATTGTTTATCATTGCACTCTTATGGGGTAGTGTTGGAATTTTCGTGGGCAAAATTAATCAATGATCGCATAATTTCGACTCTTTATCTCTCTTAAAGTGTGCTATCATTATTCAACCTGACCCTACGATGTCGGTTGGCTACCCCTTTTAATTGTTTAGGAATGGTAGGGGTATGCGTGGAGCCAAAGCAGTAATGAGGTCACCGATAGAAAGAAATATAGAGTACAACCAGTATATATTTGTTTTCTTAGTAGCTTTCGAGAAAGCACTCAGTAAAACGGTGAACACGAAATGGTGGTTTGTAAAAACAGATATCATCGTGGACCTCCTCCATCCTCATCTCATTTTATCCTACATTATTTCCTTCTTCAGTTTTTCATGCTTCCTACGTTCATCTAAGACGTCCAAGGAGCCTATCCCTTCGTTTCTCCTCCCAGCTCACCTTACATTCTCAATTCTTTCACGGCCTTCTACATCCCACTATCCCTCTATTTATCATCCTCGACTCCCAAGTTCTGCCTTCATCGACTTTACCTCTCAACTTCCCCTTTCTCCTACCTTGTGTAACACTTCACCATTTTTCTTTCTCGCTATCCAAATTATTCTCTCCATTCTTTTCCCTTAAAGCATCTCTAAAGTCTCTGATGTTCTCTCATTCTCTTTCCACAAAAAAGAGTTTCGACTCAATAAGTTCATGTATGAATGTGATATAAATTTACAATTTGCAATTGGACCTCGGGGAAGAAACCATTGGGGGAATTAAACTGTGAGAGAAATGCAATGGCCATCGAAAGAGAAAGGAGGGTTAAGGGGAGAGTCATAAACGTGGTACGAGGGAAGGAGGAAAATGGTAAAAAGGAATTGGAAACAAACTTTTCCATTGAAACGACCAAACTGCAATTTTAACGTCTCGTTTTTTCTAATGGTGTCCAAATTCCACTCAAAGCACTGTTAACGTCAATAGGAGATCAGTCCCTGGACTGCATTGCCAATTAGCGAGTCCGCGGGCCTTGAGAAGACTCCAAAACTTTTAGCCAGACACTAACTTTTTAATGGAGGTGTGTTCTATTCAATTTTTTTTCTGGGAGCCAATGGCTCGTATCTTTGGCGCACTGATTTTTCCCTTTCTTTAAGCTTGAACATATGAAAACGCGACTTGTGACATAATCTGTTAACTGCCTGGGTTTTTAACCCAGATATTCCCTCCCTCCTACTCCCAGATCGATCTTGTTTTCAACATTAAAAAGGGGTTGGGGAGTTTATAGCTTCCGTTAAACTCTCTGTATCGAAACCTATACTGATGCACTTACTCTGGATTCCCTAAGACTTGGTTGATGGCGCTGAGGACGTTGCTTGAGGTCAGATTTTTTGGATCGAGCTTCACTCCGACTTTGAGTTCCAGAACTCTGTTTAGGTTCAAGTGCTGGTCACCGAAAAAAGGTATTCCGATGAGAGGCACGCCCCTGTTCGCTGCCTCCTGGAAACTCAGAAGTCCTCCGTGAGTGATGAACAGCTTAACGTTTGGATGAGCTGGAAGATTTACAAGTGATTTTTGGTGTCAATAATTAATATTTAAGGGGTAATATTTGTTTTTGATGCATTAATATTTAACAATCTGAAGATCCCTTAAATTATCCGGTTATGCAATCATCAGTAAATTTGTCATTTGAAGGTTAAACATCAGTTTTATTATTTTTCCTTGTATTCTGGTTTAAATAAAGCGATTGGCTTATTGTTATCAATTATTTCTTTGAATATTTTAACATAATTTTGGCAGTCATTATTAATATTTTAATTTTTAATTAATACGCTGTGAATTGATTGATTGTTTGCAATAATTCCAATACGAGAATTGCCATTTTTATGTTTTTTAGTTTGTTTTGATTGATTCATTTATCAAAGAAGTACCATTTGTCTCTTACCAGGATTTAAAACACTCTCCATTGAGTGAATCTCTTTGAAGTTTTTTCCATTGGCGAAACCTTGGACCGAATAATTTTGAATTTTCAACTTTCCAATAATCGATACGCAAGTGAATTCAAATGCGCATACAAATACGAATACAAATGTGAATACTATATTAGTATTCGAAGTTTGATAGGTTTAATGGGAATAGGGTTGACGCAAGTAACTAAAATCGGATTCAAAGCCGGGCTTCGTCCTTTAGAGAACTATTTTAATTTAAAATTACCCTGCAGAATGTGTGAAATAGATTTTTTTCAATCTTTCATCACACCTGGTCCGATGAACCCGTGTGCCGCCGTTGGAGCGTGGGAGGAATCATCTTCGTCATGGTCTTTCAATCCTATGATTGGTAGGCCACAGTCCCCCATTCGTCCCTATCCCATGTCAATTCCCTCACTCCACAAGGGGCGGGAGGAAATTACTACTAAATTTGCATATGCTATTAGTAGCATAAAAACAAATTATTATGCCATTGTGATTTTTTTAATCGCTACTGATTCTATGTTGAATACAATATTTTTGGGACATAGTACTCTACGTGTTTAAAATATGAGTGAAAATTATTTATGTATATATATATATATATATATATATAATGAATAAATCAACTTCACCAAGTTGGTGAAGTTCTAATTGAAATCATGGAAGAAAGTTTGTTCGGATAAAGTTCATGAACACTTGAGCTATCCTCTTCTTTTAGCTTTACCAGACTTATTAAAGAGGAAGTTGTTTCGTAACGATCTGGTAATAATCCGTGGAAACCCAATAACTCCGTACTATTTTAATAAGGAATGATTTCTTAGTATCTTTTTCCTTTTGTGGTTCTAATTTTTGCGATTCCGTTAATTCTAAAGAGAATTTTTCCGAAATGTGATATACACTTTCATTCCTCGAATAACACTATCCCTTTTTTTAGATAGTGCGGAATTCCAGCTAACGAAAATTGAAATAGTTTGATAATGATGCTGACGTTTGCTTCAATTTGTTAGTAAGTCACGAATGTATTCATGCAGATGCTGGTAAAATGAAGTGTCGAAAATTTTCACGCCAGATTTTTTCATGCAGTTCTCTTTGTGTTTTTAACTGAAGCTTTGTATCCGCAAGCTTAAACATATGCGTGATATGAGTGTTGTTCAGGGTCAGTCACCCTTCCTCATTTCCCTCAGATCCTTATTGCCTCTACAACTCGATTTCTGTCGTAAAATCTGCGGCGATTTGGTGAATACGGCGAATGTATTTGATATCATGGGCAACACATTGGAGTATTAGACATTCTCTGATCGAGTCGTTTAAAGCTGACTACTCACCAAGAACATCCTGCTGGGGCAGCCATTTCTCGAGCCTCACGTTTTCAGGTTTTCCCGGAAGAGGACTCTCCCCTTCCCACTTCCAGAGGACTTTTTGTTTCAGTTGCGAGAATGCGCTTATCAATTCATTTCTGATTTCTTCAGAGAAATTGGAACTCCTCAGGGCCGAACCAAGGCTGAAGTAAATGGCTCCATCCTTTCCGGCTCCGTCTAAGAAAGCCTTGAGATCCTGAAAAATATTGTCGGGAAAACTAAGGCAATAATAGGAGTTTGTAAACAACGGCTGAAGTTGAATGAAAGGGTCCCCACATTGTGAATTTATTTAGCCATCTTTAGTGATAGACAATATGAATGTCGAAAGGGTTTTTTTAAATATCGTAGTGGAGGAGAGACGGCTATTAGGAGGAATCCAAAGAAGGCAGGAGAAGTGGATGCAGGACGTATTGAGTGGCATTGGATTGTTGAAGACAGTGATAGAGGGTAGAAAGTGGGGTAGGCGAGGTAGAGGGGGAGGAAAAGATTAGGCGTGTTGGACGTAATGGGTGGGAAATATGCGAAAAGAGTTATTGTAGCGCCAGTTCTTGGGATGTGAGCATCATATTAGTTGTGTAGCGGCGGCGTCCATCAGAATCCGACCGAATCTGATTAGCAACCATGAATTAATTAAAATAAGTTAAAAATAATTTCAGAAAGCACTGCACCCTATGCCATTCGTGTGTCATTGAAGTCGTAAGGATGAGTCAAATGAGTGGTGTCAAGATATAAAATGATGGATCAAAATATATCCTGGGGAAACTATTAAATTGTAATAATTCATCTTTAGAGGACAGATATAATAGATTTGGCGCCTCGTATTAGATTTGGATGGAAATCTCACTTTAGCTTCTCTATTACCGTAGAGCACACTCCTGATTTTTTAAAGTCTCGTGATTTCCAATCCTCGACAATGACGCAGTTTAGACTCAACAGTCTCGTCAAATACCGATTAGTGTATAATACCACGGTCATGTTGCTGGTAACCCATTGTCCACTCTGTCAGACTCTTAATACAGGCGGAAAAGCAGGTAGAATAGGGCCCAGTTCTTATATTGACTCCCTCACATTGCAACCAAAATACACCTAGTTCATAAAATGCTTTAATTTGGAGAGTCAAATTCCGTAGTTGAACTTTAAATCTCAAATCCACATGCACTCAACCACACAACTTCACATGCCGGTTGACTGCAGTGCCATCTGTTTAAACACTAAAAAACACATTTGTAAACTTTTAGGGAGAACCTTTTTTGATAATTTATGTGGAAGGAAAATATAAAGCATCGGGAGCCGGAAGACATGCGAATTTCCATGCGGCGAATCGTGAAACAGATAAAAAATCTTCATCACAGCAAATCTGTGGGAGATAGAAAAATTCCAATCGAAGATTTTAGCTCAATGTGAAAAGTACTAATAGAAACGCCCACTTTCTTCGGTAGGATAAAATTCGGCTTGACTAATTTATCAGGGGTTTTCGAGGCTATGACGCCACAATAACGCTGTCGTTAAGGCTAAAAAAGTTCGACATTATCCTGAACTGCCCAGGTGAGAAAATAGTTCCTGCCTGTAACCGCCCTGACCGTTAGCTGCTCAATACTTTCAATAAATTATTCATTCTTTTCACTAATACCTTTAGGTAAAAATTACGGCATTATTTTAATGCTAATCTACCGTTTAAGGTAAGGTCTCTGATGGACACACTCCTACAGTAACCCTTTCTTCATTTCTACATACTTTCCGCCTCCTTTCATTCCATCTAACATGCCTAATCTTTTCCTACCTCTCCCTCGCTTACCGCTCCGCTCCGCTTATTCTACCCTTTATCACCTTTAACAATCCATCACCACTCTACACGCCTTGCATCCCCGCACTTTTCCTGCCTTCTTTAGACTTCTCCCAATAGCCTTCTCCCCCCCTCTTACCATTCCCAAAACTTCTTCGTTCGTTTTTCTTTTCGTCAATTTCACCTTTCCCATCCTTCTCCACTCCCACATCTCAAAATCCTCCAACCTTTTCATCAAAACTCAACGACCCAAGTTTCCGAGCCACACAAAACTGAACTCCATCTCAACTTCTTTACTAGGTTGTATTGGTGGTATTACACCGAGCTATAGATGGGGTAAACGAAATTTGTAGTTTGCATGGAGTAACTGGGTTTGTGTCTGGAGGATATTTTTATGTCAATCAGTCAGTCAGTGGGATTCTCACCTGGGGCAACTCCTTCGGTGGCTTTATGTGCAGTCCGCCTGCTTCGATGAGGCACGGGACGGTTGCGCGAGCTTGATTCAGGGAGAAGTGGTTGTTCAGCACCACGAGGCTGACGTACTCCTCGAGCTCGGATATGGACGGGGTGCCCTCGCCAAACGCCGCCAGCATCTCGTGCTCCATCC
The DNA here is from genome assembly GCA_002093875.1 of Calopteryx splendens. Lineage (NCBI taxonomy): Eukaryota > Metazoa > Arthropoda > Insecta > Odonata > Calopterygidae > Calopteryx > Calopteryx splendens. The sequence goes on along the minus strand of LYUA01000046.1, from coordinate 1,445,019 downwards.
CCCTCTGGAAGTAGTGCCTGTAGAAGAGCGAGAGTCCGCAGTGCGCCAAAAAGTTCACCACCCTCTCCTTGAAGTTCATCCGATCGCTGTATCCGACGAAGGGCTCCGCGAAATAAGAAGGGATCACGGCGTTTCCCGTGGCGACGTGCGTGTTGCCCACGGGCCCTCCCGGGGACAGGAGGACCATCGGGGCGTCGTAAATGCGGGCGAAGGGATAGTAGCACTCGCTGAAGAAACTGCTGGCTATGACCAGGTCGAACTTCGTCCCGTCCCTGGGCTTCGCCAGCTCCCTCACCTCTTCCTTCCGCAACACTTCCCTGCACACCCCCACTGAGATTTCCTTGAGCTCCATGAAAGTGTCGAGGATTCCCATCTCGCTGCCGACGTTGAATGCGTTGAAGCGAGGGGCCACTATGTCGTAGACGTCGATTTGGCGGTAGTTCGGTGGGGGTGAGTCTAAGGGCTGGGAAGTGATCACCGTGAAGCTGTGTCCTCTCTGGGAGAGCGCCTTGGTTACTGTCGTGTAGACTTGGTTTTGACTTCTACTGCATAGTGGGATAAGGACGAGGATGTTGGCTGCACGAGTGACCTCGCCCTGCAGCAGAACGGATAGAGTGATTGACACCCAAAGGGTCTTCCATACTTTCCCCTCCATTCCTGTAAATAGGAAATTGTAATAGATGGGTTAATATTGAGTTTGGATTGAAATTTTAAGGCGTTTATCATCATAATATCATTTGTATATTTAATAAACACTAATTTTATCAATCGCTGTGTTGATATTGATAAACTACGATGGAAAAACGAAGTTTTAACGAAAAAATGTCCAGTATTATCTTGAGCTCCTTGCAGTCTATTTCCTTCACTACGAGCTATTGGAAAAAATCGTGACAAGGAGAGGGTTAAGCCATTGCAGTTAATAATTTCAGAGACTATTTATGTGCAAGACTGTGCATTGAGATGATTGATTCATCGTTCTCTTAAAAGTATTCATATCATGACAATTTAAAGCAACAAAAGTGCGTGGTAATTACCAGGTTAAACTTAGTGTGACAAAGTGGTTGCATAATCTGTCGGAGGAGGACTAGCGAGAAGGATTGAAAAAAATTGGTGATATGCTATTACAAATTTTGTTAAGCATCGGTGGCCATTGTGTGGAAAAATTAGTAAATATTTGAGTGCTACACAAAATAAAAAAACATCGCCTAATGATTATTTGAGCAGTTTTATTTCGAAACGTATACAACTTTCTGGGCTGACCCTCGTAAAAAGGGCGTATAAAGAATACGATAACTCCCTGCATCTAAGACCATTGAATTTAATTATTGTGAGGTTTTGCTTAACATAAATGTGTATATTCTACGAACACAATGAAGGAGTAAGCTTCCATTATGAGAAAATTTAGTGCTTACGTGAAAGTATATTTTAAAAGTCCATTTTCTTCGCCGGAAACTGTGTGCCATGTTGATGATGTGTTATGGACCAACTTTCTATTGCTTAGCATTGCGCCTATGTTTGTCTAACAGGTACTTTGTGTGCAAAAGAATTCCTGGGATCGATATTTCTGAATTTGTTAAAGGAAACACAAATTATCTTCAAAAGGTAATGTGACGAAAAAGCGAATGATTTTCTGTGCCTTGGCAGAATTTTTGCGAGAGGTGGTAGGCTAGATAAAGAGAATAAAAGGTGCGTGAATTTTGGAAGAAATGTTGTTGTAAGTATTTTTTATGGAGTTCTATATGTAAGGGCAGGTTGTAGATTGATACCACTGCTATACGGCTAACACGCCATTAACATCATAACACCTTAAACAACAACAAACTATTCTTCAACTTCGCGTACTTTCTTCCACCCTTCATTCTATCCAACATGCGTAATTCTTTCCTCCCTCTCTCTCTCACTTACCCAACATTCTCACCCGTCTTTATCAAAGTGTTTTCAACAATCCATTGTCACTCAGTAGCCCTGCATCCACTCTTCGTGCCGCCTTTGAATTTCTCTTAAGATCATTTTTTGTCCTAAAAAACCTATAACTTCTTCCTTTGTCAATCCATTCCGTCCATTTCACCTTTTTCCATCCTCCTCCACACTTACACCTCAAAGGCCACAAACCCATGTTTACCATCTTGCCTCGGCGACCAAGTTTCCGAGCTATACAAAACTATGCTCCTCATCAACGCCTTCACTAGTCATTTCTTTACATCCTTGCCTGCGGTCCTTGTCATACACTCCCCTAATTATTTTACCCTTCTTGACATAACGCAATTCTTCTTCTAATATCCCTACCACGTGGTCCACCTTAACCTAAGATACTTCCTACATAGCGGAAATGTTCTACTTGCTTTAGTTTATTCTATCCCAACGTTAATGCTTATTTTTGCTTTCCTATTTCTTGAAAACCCTGTTATCTTCGTTTTATTCTCATTAATCCCCATACCCATCACCCTGGTTCTGTAGTTTACTTAGCAATGACTGCAAACCCTTGGCTTATTAGTTAATATAAAGCTTGATCCTCCTCAAATTTGCCTGACTTGATCAATTCCCCACCTACGAGTTCATTCCTGCATATAGTCCTCCCCATGCCTCCCTTATCATTTCCTCCATTGGAAAGCACAGGTGATAATCCAAAATCCTGTCTCATCCTACTGCCCTTACCCCTCTAACCGGAGAGAGAGGGGAGAAAGAAGTAGAAGCGTCCTTCCACCCTCAAAAGTGCAACGATTGAGAATTGGGACGTGGTGACCACATCTTGAAGAACCTAGGAAAATTCACCGCGGGCACAACTGTCACGGGAAAACTTGTGATTTGCCAATAAAAATTGAACTGCGACGACCTAATGAGTTATTGCCGAACTATTTTATCCAGTCGGAATCACGATGGAGGAAGTAATAGGGGCGAATTATTAATCTTACTTATTTCAAACATCATTGGTTGTTTCGTCGTCTGGATGACTTGCAGGAAAGCATGCTTCCAAACCAAAATCCTATCTTATCACGCGTTTGTCTCAGGCTACATGCATCGACTACAAACCTTCGGGATGTCTTGGGATTTTTCTCCCGTGAATGTGATGTCAAGACGTGCCCTCCTGAGCCTTCCTTGAAGCATTCATTTCGGACACCGGTGCGGTGCTGCTGTGTTGCCACGATCGGATTCCAGCTTAGTGGAATGGCGAAAGTGAATTCGTTGTACCCCGCACGTGACTGCCAAACCAGTCAATTTGGAGCCGAGTTTTATTATTACTAGGCACAATGTAAACTAATACTTTAAAAAACTCTTAAAAAAACGGAATACAAAAAATCATCTCCGCGTAATTAAAATGATACGAGTGTCATTGATGTGCTCTCCCTCTCGTTTCCTGTCCTGATTTCCCTTTCACAGTATTCGACAGAATTGGCCTCGTCTCATCTGCAACATGGCCAGGTGGCGGCTCCGAAGACCCACTTACTCTGTTCGTTTCTTGGTTTCCACTGATATTACTTATCAGCTTCTTAAAACGGTCCTCCCTACTTAGCGGTAAGGTGCGTCTCTGAACGGATTCCCAACTCCTCCGCGACAACACATTCTGGTTGGCACGGCTGTTTTTAAACAAAAAGTTATTTGAGGTTGAACATGCTATGGAGACGTAGGTTCGAAGTAAGCGGGAATTCAAAAATAATGAATGGCCAAGAAATGCATTTTACCGGTGGTTAAAAAAATATGCTCATTGCGTCCAAGATTTCAATACGAGGACCTGAAGATTATGCATCACATCGAATAGGTCCGTATTATTTTTTGACCCAGTAAAAAATTGCATTGGTTGGTCACCCACGGTAGTGCACGTGTAATACCCGTTGGTTCAAGTGCAGTAGTTATTTAATAGCTAAATTTTTAAATTAAAATAGCTAAGTACTAAATAATCGAATCCCATGGGAGAAAATGACAGCCCGCCTGCCCGCTGCCCTCTCGCCGTATGGCACCCACGTAAAAGTACAGACCAATAAAAAGAATTCTCTTAGAACACCCTGGGATGTGCTTTTTTCAAACTCTTTCTGTCTTGACCAGCTTTAAAATAAGAATTTTAAGGCATATTTTTATCAGTCTCCTATTAATATTTTTTCTCAATTTCCGCGTACCCATCAAATTCTAGCATAGGCAATACAGACTGCATCCTTGGCATACAAAAACCATAGTTTTTCGTTGAACGAATGAATGTATTGCCATTATGGTGACACTCATTTGAGGACGGCTGATTACGTCACGATCGCCTCTGAGAATCCTTCAGCGTACACCATATCTAGCTAGTGGTGCCCCGTTCAATGTCCGTATCTGAAATCCGCAATCGCAAATGATATCTTCTGTATCGCAGTCTCCGACTTAAAATATTTTTACGCGTGCCGAGATAAGGTCAAGTATTTCAAATGTACCCATGTGTGCACTTAAGCACAAAATGTCAATGTAGGTAACTATTGAAGTGGAAAAGATTTTTTGCGCTGGTTTGTGCGTGCGCGTTGAAACCATTTATATCATTCACCATATTCGTAAATCGCATGATACGAAAAAAAAACCAATGATGGTAAATGGTACTAGCATAGTCATAACGAGGTGATTAATTGAAAATGTTTATGGAGTTGTTTACCTTCCTACGGTTGTGAGACGTGGGCGATGGGAGCGGCAGAGAGGAGAGAAGATAGGCGGCGACGCACGGAGAATGAGGTGCTGCCGAGGGATGATGACAAAAAAAATGGAAAGACAGGCAGTGAAGTCAGTGAAAAAAAAGTGACTCGGAAGGAAGAAGGACAGGACGGGGGGGGGGACTAACTGGACGCATCCTGAGGCACGACTGTCCACTGAAGACCATATGTGAAGGAAACATAAAAAAGGGAATAATTACCGAGGAAGGTCAAGAATGATCTACGAGAAGCCAATAGTGGAGAATATTAGCGCTAGGAGCTATGATTGGCATAAATGAAGAGAAATGAGAGGTTACAGCATCGCTTGGAGGGCAAGGAAATCATCGGAATGAAAAACCGTGAAGATGTAATTCAGTGTAATCGATCATGGTTTGGGAGCGGGAAAAATGAAGTTAATGATTTTTAATTAATCTGATATCCTATTTAATCGTCTAAGAAAATGTTTTGGCGTTTAAAACATTCTAGTTATTGGTTAATGTCAATCGATTTGGCCACTATTATTTACGAAATGAACACCTGTGCCCCTTACTTTTACGCCATGAAGTGGTATTCTGTCCACCCCTGGTCTACGATTCCCCTACACGGCAGGGATTTTAGGGTTCCCTTAATGAAAATGAGTGGAGGAAGTGCTTAAAAAGGGAAATTTTTCCAGTGTGTTAAAGCTTCTTCCGTCTGTGATGCGGATTTCGATTTCTCAATCGAGAAATGATTCTTCAACCTGCCTCTTGGTATTTAATCTCCCCTTTATTTTTGGCACTATTTTCTG
>LYUA01000046.1:1207250-1232090 GCA_002093875.1 Calopteryx splendens | reverse complement strand
ACTTATATAAAGTCTTGATTTGTGTGAACCTGATTTCGATATGCATTTGAACGAAGAAATGAATGCTGATATAATAACGCCTGCAAATGGAATTGGAGTGAAAATAATATTTGCACTATATCCATTTTACAAAATACCGACCTATTTCGGCTAACGGAATAAACTTTTTCCCGTTCCTATAAAGGCCCAATTTCCGGCCTGAAATTCTGATGAGGATGGAGAATATTTTTAAATATTCTGATAAATACTAACCTAACTTACCAACGGTTAGTCCTCACTACCGTTACATTTACTGCAGAAATCTATTTCTTCTGCATTAAACCGGTAATTTCAGTGGTTTGTTGTCTGTTTTCACTGGTGAATATTTATATTAAACTACTCAAACTTGCATGAGATGGAATTCATCTGGATGGATGCATGGGATGGAGATAAAGGATTCTTTTGGATGCGAATGAACCTAATAAGACAAATTATAGGAAAGAAATTATGCAAAATGAAGTAGTCTGTGCTCTTGTCGCATTCTTTTTTATGGGTGTTAATTTCATGAATTCCCCTTATATATTCACTTTCCTATAATTTTGCATCTAGCAGCACCAAAATTCGATAAAGGGGAATTAAATTGGGTGAATTATACAGCCCTTTAAGGACTGTATTGACAGGTTTGTGGAGGAGGACATGATGTTGAATGTTAAGGCGGGGATTATTATTATTTTTTGCTTTTGAATTACGCCTTTAGGTTATTCATAATGGCTATGTGGACAAAAAGAATCTATTTCATAGTAAATCGCTGTGTGATGTGTAATTTCATTAAAAATGCACACTTAAATTTTGGAAAAAGATCTCCGCCTTATTAATAAATGATAGAGGGGTAATTTTAGGTTTTTCACCGTACAATATCATCGCTAGCACGTGGGAAATTATATTTTTTATGATTGGCAAGATAGGCAACAGAAATAGCCGTGAACCCCAAGAAGGCAGAAGAAGAACAAGACAGAGTTCCCCAAGAACAGAGAAGATGGCCGAGTGCTATCAGGTGTTTGGGAGGGGCTATTTCAGATTTATTCCTTTACTTTTATAAACTTTGGATCAAGTGTTGAGAACACGTGTAACTCCAGTCTCAGACGAGCGATTCAAAGCCACCCTTCCAGGAAAGCGTTATCGCAGGAGCGAAGTGTGTGAGCGCACCTTGATGGAGGTCGCTGAAAATGGCAAAACTGGAATGACTTGGGTATCTGGCCGATGAAAGCTCTGTCACTCTGCACAGGTTCAGGCTGTGCTCGTTTATAGAAACATGGGGCTCAGTTTCGGTGCGTATTGGAAAGAGTCGTGGATTTAGGATGGGTGGAAATGTGTGTGTTCTCTACGGTTGATGAGTGCTAAACCATTGGTAGACGTGGAATTTTCATGGAACTGGCGCTGTATGGCGCATATTCCGACGGGGATTGAATATAAACGCTTTTAACGCTATTTCCATTTTATTATCCTTTCGTGCCAACTTAATTAGTTCCAACCATAAAAACAGTTAATCCCGGTAGAATTGATTAACGGAATTCTAATCTTATGATAATTGAGTTCAAACAGAGTAGTGGCAAGTTTTCGAGTGAGAATTCCATTTCAAAGTTATAAAATAAGCACAAGTTTATAAAAATTCTATCGCATGCATTTATAAACAAGGTACTTATTTTGTTGCCATTTAGGATTTTTTTACGGATATGTCATCCTTTTGGAGGCATAATCGTTAATTAGACACGAACAATTATGAACTTGAGATGAAGTTTCTTGAAGTTCATCTTGTGGATGAATCTTTTTTATTCCTTTATTTTTCCTCATTATATTGGTGACGACACGTAAATATTGTCTAAGAAGGACTACATTCCTCTTGTGTTGCAAGTCCACTATTTTCTTAATTTTTTTAGAGACTTCTTATTAAGATACATATGAGTGGAAGGGAAAACTGTGAATTTCAGATTATTGGAAAGGGTTTTATGATTAAATTTAGTCCAGGTCAGTTTTGCTTGGGAATCAATTTTTCCAATTATGACGAATTTTGAAAAACTTTCTCGAAGAATATCTCCACGAGGACAATTTTACCGCTTTTTTCAGTTTTTATATTATTATATTACACTTTTTATTGTTTTTAATGGTGTCATTATCTTCTTGATCACTATGCAATTTATAAATCCCCATTAATTTAATTTCCAAATCTAGTGGTACCATTTGATGTAACCTATATCGATTTAAAATCATGAAACACGCCTGCCCTGCAATGGGGTCCAGATCGGATCCGAACTGATAAAATGAAAGCGAGTGTTCCTTTTTTTATTTCGATACAACGACCAGTTCTGGTTCAAAAAATAACTTCACTGAGTCAAGTATCAAGTATGGAAAGATATCACCGCAGGGAAGAAAAAGTGGAAATTCGTGGTTGCTAATTTTTATTCGCATCTCTGAAATAACGTTTTTTTTAATGCCGTACGCATGAAAATATGAGAGGGGGAATTTTTGGGATTGCATTGCGTAGTAATTTTATAGATGCGCACAGCCTGAAAACGGTTTTTTTTCAGTTTCCCCCCTCAACCTTATCTATGCATTGACATTTAAGGTGGAAATATGCGACTATGACTAATCAAAATTTGCTCTGTCGTAAGCATAATGGCTTCAGGATTGAGGCATTGCCTATCACGATGTCTCAACATCATGCATCGTCCCCTATGGCTGCAGATTGTGTTTACTTGGAACCAGACTTGCTCCTTTCGTATGAAGAGGGTTTATTGAGGCACTCGGTCCTGAGTTAAGTGCTCCATTACATGGAGTGCCAGTTTCTAATCTTGGGATGGAGTCTGAGCGTAGGTGGAGTCAAGAAATGTGCTGTGCCACGTGCTGAGCTAAATCGAGCAAATATGCAGTTAACTGGGCATTCATCTGAGCGTCCGAGTCGACGTGGATATGTCACGCGAAATCTTTCGCCCACGAAAGGAAACATGCAATACAAATGAAGGACACCTAATCTTAAAAACATTTTGTTACTTCACTTGGGGTATGATCACTTCGTCTCTGATAATACTAAGTGCATTTTTGATTTAGCTGTCTGTCTCATTGCACCTAAAATGGAATCAAGCCTTGGAATCAATTGAATAGAACCTTTACATTCTTTCCCTGAACGCAATGGAGTACCTACATGATTTTAGATACTTCAGCGCTTTTAATCTGTTTCATAGATTCAAAAATATGTTAATGGACTGTATTTTCTTTTATGAGCCACCGGTGAAAACAAGCTGGATTGAAGAAAGTCTCATACACTCCTGTTTGACTCGTAAAATAGGCATCATTATTCATTTGTGAGTGAGTATACGCTATTCGGTACCTCATTTGAAATACCTAGCTAATGTTTTCATATCTGAATCTGAAAACGAAATGTTCTCGGCAAATCACTCAAATGTAAGGTGAAAGTGAAAAGCAGTCATGCTCCGGTGGTCCAATACCGCACTAAACGCAATTCATGGACGTTTTAATAAATAAACAGGAGAGAAATTCGTTAATACATTCGTCTGATCTTTTTTATCGCGCTTTTTAACATTCCAAAACTTTTATTTTAGTATACACTTTATGCAAGGGCAAATTGTATTTATTATTACGTTTGCCGATATCGGAGAAAGGAAATGTTTTCATCCATTTGCAGAGTTTTTTTTTTAATTGTGTGCATCGTATTCTAAAGATTATGGGAGGATTTGAAAATAGCCTCGAATATCGTGGATGGTCTAACTCTCACATTTGGACAAAAATCATGCGACCTTGTTGGGGAAGGTAATCACGGTAAATCGGCAGCGTCCAGGGATTTCGGGTGCTTATGGCTAACGTGAAGGAAATTATTTCCAGCTTATTCACCGCTCGGATAAATTACATTTATCCTTTGAATGACGTTATTTCCATGATTCTCACCCCAACCTGTATCTGCGGATTAGATCTACCGGATAATACGTTTAAGGGAAGTAGGCACCCGAATTAAGAGCTTTTGATACTTGTTTCACCCCCATCAGTTAATGATGATAGGAAAACAAAGGTTGAACATCCCAATCATTTGTGGTATGTAGTACTTGTTATTTTCCCTTTTACGAACTCTAGATTCATTGAATTCATGGCGCATTGCAGTCTTATATTTGAGGACCGTTGTCCTAATACTACTTCCCCCATGTGTCGGCTCTCAAGTGGCTCTTTCAATCTATTTAGTACCTTGCGAACCGCCATGCGGGCTGGGGAATTAGGATACCGGCGTTGAATTGTTAAATGTGAGGAATTATGAATTTATCCTCTGAATAATTCGAAAAGGGAATGGCAAATGACAAGTTCTTCATGTAAAAAATATTCGTAATTTTTTAAACCGTGGTTTTACCGTGAGGGTTGAGAAGGAAAAATGAGTGTTTGAATCCGTCCATATTGGACGGATATTTCTCTTGTTCTATTCTGGGGATCTGATTTATGGCTACCAATGGCATTCGATCTCAGTAATTCAGTCGCTGATGTCAGAATTAAAGGAAACTGTGTTCCGTTGAATTTTGTGGAATACTGTCTTGGTAGTATTTGAAAGAGAAGCAACATTTCTCTGCCCAATAAAATTTAATGTGGAAACGGAATTTAAGTGTTTTATGTTTCTCTTTCAATCTCCGCTAGATATAAACTCGACTGTACCTTTTTAAGTACTTTGACCGTCTTATTAGCCATCAACTCCCTGTCTTTCAATGATTAGTAGTGCTTATAGAAATTCATATGGCATAAAGGAATATTATATAAGTTTCTATATACGTTCCAAAACCCCTCCATGCATTTCCTATTCGGATAGCATTTTTTTAGCGGTAACAACAGCATTGTCTTATGAGAACGGCATGAATAGCAGTACCTATGTGCTGCAGATGATTTTATCAGGAGAATGGGCTTTGGGGTGACGGGTTACGTAGAACACGGGCCTTTGGTAATCCAGTCTTATTTTCCTCAATACTGGAACGATTTTAATCGTAACTTTATTTTTATTAATATGTATGGTCTTTTTTGAGGCTCGTATAATTCGGAAGAAGAGTTGATGCTTAAGATATAGAGAGGAATCTTTGATAGAGGATATAAAATTTAAAGCAAGTGAATTGAGGGATAAAAAGATTAGACATTTTGGATAGCATGAAGGGAGTTAGAATGTATGTGGAGCTGGACGGTGGTGTAGTGTAGTGTAGGTCGTGAAATGAGGTGACTGTGGGTGGAAAATGAAATAGGTGTGGTCCCGAAATCATACAGAATGACCTCTGGTTTCTAAGCGTGATTCCGCTCCCGAGCCGTAGATTTCAAACGGTTTTGAGAACCCAAGGGCTGCCTGTCATGGATACGCGAGGCCCCAGACCTTGTTCTGATGAATATCTGGTGTAAAGGTATCCCTCCGACCAATGTCAAAAAAAATGCCCAAAACTTTTCTTCCACTATCTCGAAGATCGAAAATGGAAAATTTCCCCGTATAAGATCGCGGAGTGGGATACAACGAGCGTTTAGGGGAACGGGAGGGGAATATAAAAAATGGAACATTTCGAACGATTCGTCTTAATCTTTTGATCGATTGATTCCCAGATTGCCTTATCCATGATCCGCCTCTTAAGGTTCTAAAAAAGAGTTTTGAAAAATGTTATTTAATCTCGCATCGATTCCATCAACGGTCTCTTCGTAAAAGTGTGTAATTATTTCACGAGTGGGCGTCCCTCTTGTCCATCGCTTTCACACCCTCCCTCGAACGCCATCGTAATCCAACCTTCCGTTCGCTGAAAGGAGAATAAACGAGTTCTGATGCCTCGTACAATCCGCGAATTCTTCGGGCATTATTTTATATTATATAATATAATATCTTATATATATCTCTGCATTATATTAAATGAATACTATGCAGAGTACATTTTAGGGGAAAATTAGTTCTGGCAAGGAAAATACTGGTCTACTGGACAGTGAATCACTCCTAACTTCTAGACTCTTAGAGTAGATTCATTTATAGATTAACGATTTTCATCTGACGGACAGAGGGGATTCGCCGAGGTCGGTGGAACTCCATTTAGGGTTGTGGTTGGTAGCGGCGGTTTTGATGTAACCCTTTAAGGAAAGACCTCCAAGCAATGCAGACTCCGCCTTGGCGTGGTGGTGAATCACGAGCACCCTTGTGTTTGGGACACGGCCTACGGGCCTAAGAGTCCTCCAACCCAACAAGGCTGGACTAAGGGACTCTGGCTTCAACGCAGTCATCCTTTGTCCTCTACCCTGCCGTGGCTCAATGAAGTTTGTCAAGTTCTAAGTTCAAATCCCCAGGTTTAGCTACGAAAAGCTACAGTGTGGCATGTTGGAACTGTTCCATAATAACAAGAAACATGCGGCAGTTTCCCACTCAATACTACTATAACCTAGTTTCATTACCTACTGCTATTACCTGTCTACTAATGCTAACTTAATGATTTTTTATATCATTTTTAAGTAAATGTGACATTTTTAGTCGATAATAATGCAAAGTGTAGAAAATTTATGCGATAACAATTTGATAAATGGAGAACTGCTACCATTTTTATTGTTATTCACCACAGGAATCTTTCATCTGTCCACCAATTCGAAAATTTAGATCGAGCCTGCGGGGAAAATTTTGCCGGGAAAACCGTCTCTCCGACCCTGAAGCAATAACTTCCGGAGAGCGACCGAGAATTTTCAGTTATGCAACATTGTGTTGAAAATTAAAATCATGTTTTTAATTCCTTTCTCACACAAAAGTAAAGTAAGTATGCCGATTTAAAAATATGCGATTATTATGTTTTCTGAGGTGGATTTTTCCCGATACATTTCTCCCGTTTCTCGAATGATAAGGGGATTGAAGCATTCGGTGTAATCAGCAGGGGTGAAGTGAGGGATGATTCCATAAGTGGATGTGGTGCTCTGATTGGACATAACTGAGAACGGGAATGGGTAAAGTTATTCACTCACTTAAAGTTATCCTGCTCACTTGAACAATAATCATTTCCAATGCTCTAATTTTGGTGGGATGCACCTATTGTATTTCATATCTATTATTTGCCAGGTTGGCCCTAATATCTCTTAATGCACATTAATAAGTGTTATTTAATCGAAGAGGAAATCAATAGGGATTGGTGAATAACGCTCTCAGGCAATTGAATAATTGTGATTGGTAGGAAACAGGTGGGAATCGGGAAGCGAGGGAGGCTGTAGACTTAGGTTAGAAATCGTATAAGTCCGTAAACGTATTATATCCTAACGAATGGCAGTTGTTCAACCTACCGATGGACCAGGTACCGCTTTGATCTGATCTACTCTGGTTCTTAGTAGGGATCGGGTTCCTGCCGCTGAAAAATCGGTCTCAGAATATGGCTTAAAACTAAGCAGGCCTACTTTCATTAGAAGACGCTGCACTGGTGCAGTGGTCCGATCCCTCATATAAATTTCATCATATAGCCGTATGAACGTTAAATGTCAACTCAGGAGACGTCTCATTTCAGTGCCATGAATTAGCACCTGCAGGGAAGCAGACACGCTTTTGAAGGCGACGCGTTAAGTTAAGTTGATTGTGTGAGAGGTAATTAACAGATTTGACTTGGGTTATCTAGCTGAATAAGAGTGTGGAAGAACTCTTCCGGGAATTTGTCTTATCCCATGATTTCAAGTCGTTGGAAAATTTATCGGCGACAGTTTTGACCCCCTCCTATAAAAATCATGGATGGGGGATGAAAGGAATTTCCGAACCATAACTGAAAGTGATAAGGATATAAAACGCGCGTATGAATTTGAGAAAAATTTGCTGAAGATTACCATCGCGAATGTTTGCACCGCGATACGGTCTTGTTCTCCCGCATTTCATTCACAAACTGTAAGCTTTCGACGTCGACGGGTTAGACTCGCGCGCAAGAAGTATTTATAGGTCGCATTGTTATCAGCCGTTATTTAAGGCAGCAGTATATTCGTTAGGAGGTTAATAGTTCACGACGCGTTTACGACGGGAAGCGCTTTTTTTATTGCACCAGTGGCTCCCGCGTACGTAATAATACTCGGCTTTGTTCCATTCACGAATTGCATTCTAGTTAGCGACATTTACGGGCACACGCATTCCAGTAACAATCAATTTCAACGTAGTTCGGCGAGCTGATTCACTATCGTTGCCAAGTAGGCCGCGCCAGTCATATTTGTGGCAATTTGTTTGATTTTTTTGTGGCTGCTATGGTTCCTTTTGAAGTGATAATTGCGGTAATCTGATACTTTTACAAATAAAATTATGTGGAGTCCTTTTGACATCGCACTCATTGCGTTTCCCCTAGATGTGATTGCACGAGTAACCGTAGCCTTGGTAAATTCACATCATAGTCACGGATGTTGAAGTGCTGCAATTTTTCTAGATACATTTCAAGCGGTAGAAAAAATAATAATAATTGTATGCATAAGTGAATATTTCCTTTTCACTACAACATTATCGCATTTACTTATTTTAAGAAAAATTCATAAAAAGGCATAGGCACATATGCTGACTGTAAATTATGAAGCCAGCTAATATGATTTTTATATTTTTGACTTTTTTGGACTAAAATAATATTTAAAACAAATTATTAGCTTATAAAATTGTAATGATGATATACGACATGTTCACGCTCATGTGTGCAAAATTTTGAAGTTCACTGCTCACTTGTTTTCTGAATACATGTTATTAGTATGTGGATTTCCAACTTTGAATGCAATTCGCTAGCGCTCAGTCAGTGTTAATAAAATAAATTAAAAATGATTTTCTAGTAACGAAATGTACAAGGCCTAGAATCAGAGAAATGTCATGATTGTCAGAGAAATGTCGCGAATGTAATCGGAGAAATATCATGATATACTAAAAATTTTAGACTTATGAAGTGAAAATAAATTGTTTTCGGAGATTGTTTTTCGCTCTTGCTACTAGAGTCGTGCCTACTGCGTGATATTATGAGGTGTTACTGAAAAAGCAGTACGTATGGAGAAAACAACGAATAACTTGGAAGATTTTTGCGGTTAAGATATTTTTAGCCGAAGTAAAAGGTTTGGGGGAAGGAGGATAGGAAGAAAATACTATTAGTTGTCTCTCAGCTTTTTCAATTGATCCTTTGAAGAGATTCCACCAGGCCTCCTCTATGAACTCAGCTCTCCAGCGGATTAGCCAGTATTCGTGAAGTTTTCAAGGAATTCACCATTTATTCGAAGTGCTAACTGCTCTACGCACTCTATTTATTTATTTTGATACAAGAACTATAATTAAACGAATGTTGATAATTCTACCACCTTTAGTCACGAGGAATAACAGTAAGGTTCGTTACCCAGATTGTATCACGGTGCAGGAATGCTACAAGGGTGGGGAATGTAAAAGAAGCAGAGAATCAGCGTTGGTAAACCCACATTGGTGATCATCAAAAAGTACGTCGTCAACATGGCGTTTAAAAAAATGCTAATTGGTTAAAATGTTTTCACAATAAAATAATCTTTTGCTGTCACATGTGTTGCAACATACTACCATAACTACTACAGCATGGATAACTATAGTGATTTAGGGTATTTCATCTCGGATTTGATAAATACCTACTCTTCAATTTTAATTAGTCTCATTAGGCGCGTGGTATTTTCAGCTGGAAAAGTTAAATTTTTCCCTGGTAAACCCTCTCCTTGGAAAAGTAGGAGAAATAATTGAATCCAAAACAATAGCTACGTTGTGATGCTTGTTGAGTCCAAAGTTGGCTATGCCTCCCTCCTTACTCCCTTGCATGCTAAAAATGTAATAGGTACCACAATGAAGCTCCGCCGATATTGTCCCTTCGCTCATTAGAGGAGTTTCGCGAAAATTCGCCGTCACGCGATTCTTGATTGTGTCTCTCCTGAAATTGCTTTGTTGTCGCCCGTGGTGATATCATATTCGTCTCTGGCCCTCTTCTTCCCTGTCTACCTCAATGTCCAAGCAAGCGTGCATCCCCCTATATGTACTATAATAAGTTTTCACGTGCGCTTTTGTGAGCCCCGGATGGGCTGGAAATTCTGCACTTTCTCTTTGTATTAATTTATTGGTGATGAATACAAAAATTCTCACGAGGGCTTATTGTCTGGCCGTCTCATCTTTCAACACAAGAGTCTTTAGCTATATTCCATCTTTCCTTCCATACCCTCCACGAAAAACACCGACACATTGCTGCGTGGAATCCTGCCTAAAAACTGTTCGCCTCTCCTCCTGACGTCATAAATCATACGTCCCACTCAGGAACTTGGGTGAGCGTTGAAGGGAGACTGCGGGGTTAGACGGAGGGGGGACGAACGATCACTTGGTAATGGACCATAAATTCGCAGTACGTCGAAGTCATCATTAGTTTTTTAGTTCGAAAAATTAGAAGCTTCTATTTTACATTCTTCCCTATTCGCCCCAATGGCTGCCCTTAGCATTTCATGTCTATTCGGATATCATAACGATGGTCTTACTCTTGAAGGTTTCCCTGCAATTTATTAAACCTTTATGATATTCCTTGCGTTTCCAATGTGTCTCCTGGTTTGTATAATACATTCGTTCATTCTTTGCTGCGAGTTCTGTTCAATAGTATCTCCTCTTCGTCCCACTTTCTCAATTTTATATCTTTCAGATCGCCCTATATATTTTCAGGCTCAGTTCCAGGGGACGGTTGTAATTTTTTCATGATGAGCGTGTCGTGACCCTGGGAGGATTCTGCGCTAATTTACGCAGTTCCTCTTCGATGCTGTGAGATTATATTCCTGTGATTGAAAGAAGCTCGTATGAAAAAAATTCCAGGACGCTGGAACGAGCGTCTTTGGGAATAACGGGAGGGTTCTTTCTGCTGTTGTCATCCCCCGGCGTCTCGAAGAATGCGTCTCGAATGCAATTCGCATGTTTCACCGCGGTAACTTGCACACCGTTCGATTGAGTCCAGAGCAGGGAAAAATTGATGGAAGAGAGTGAAAAATGCGGAAGGTGCCACTCAGCCATGGGCCAACCCCTCGGACCGCCAATAGCTGTGGTCCCCGTCCTGATCATATGTTTGGTTTTTGTGCCGCCTCCTTCCATTGATCCCCATACCCTTGATACCCTGCAATTTAAGTTCGGATATGGTTAATGCTACCGTTCGGAATGAGGAAGGGGCAGATATGTCGGAGGGAAAATGAACTCGCGTGAGAAGGATTGTATTTTTTTTGCGTGGAATACGGCCACACAATGGAGGCGTAGAAAAAACGTGATGGAATCTGTTATCAGTTAATGATAACGGTAATTTTCCTTGCGTTGGAATCGTACGTTAATGTAGGAATGAAGAAAGGAAAGGTAAAGCTCATTTTATCTTTAATTAGGCGCCGTATCGAATGTCCTGCGAGCACTTGGTGCCAATGGCTGAAAAAATTGATTCGAGAATTGAAAAAAAAAAGTGAGGAAAGCTTCCCAGTTCGTGAAAAACTGCCATTAGAAGATCAAAAAGCGTCGCTAAAAAAGCTGCATAAACTGGTATGAGAGCCCCTGGAGACTTGACGACTCTATGGCTAAAACCTATTACAAATGTGTCATTCGTACGATTGTACTTGCGACGTCGAGGAAATAATCCAAGTCCTACGCGAGGAATCACGAGGTTGGTTAATGGTTAAAAAAATGAAAGAGCATATCTGCCGAGAGGAACTCAAGGATTCGTATTTTTCTATTGCTCAATTTACGTTCAAGGCATGAAGAGTGATAAACTAACGTGTAGACCTTTGCCTTAATGCTGCCTTATTAGCGTCAATTCTTTACATAACGTTCAATAGCGTAGCGGTGGTCGTTTTTCCTGCACTTATTCATGAAAAATTTTCTCAATATATTTAAATGGCAGCGTGGTTCACAATAATATTTAATTTGTGTAGTTAGAAAGAATAAACAATATTTAGATGGATATTATGTGGCCGGGTAGGTCCTTTGAGTAAATAAAGCGACTGTAGCGGGACTGGGCGGGGCTTTGGTGTTTACTCATTCCGTAAACCGTCATTACGCTTACTTCCCATGGAGCCACAAAGGAAAATATTCATTCTGCGAATCCCTCGTGTGACTTTCGGTAAACAGTGTTTGTGCACTCGCGTATTACCTTCCGAGCTTTGTTGAGGAATGCTTCGCAGTCCATATATTTTCTTCCTGAACTCGTTAATGCACGGCGTTGAGTGAGTATAGAGGATACTGGAGAGGCATTTGCGTCTTCCTCCTCTAATTTTACTCATTACTCAGCGTTTAAATGCAATGTACCGAGTGATTTCTTTGATCGGCAATTTTGTGTCTATACCTATACCTACCTATCTGCCGTTCGCCCAGTGCCCTCAAAAGAAGAACTGCTAACCTACTTATAAGAGATGTCGTTTTACGTATTTGATATTTTAAGACTTTTGAATTGTGCAGAGGGTGAGGTCCAACCTTGGATTGGAGAATAAAGGAAGAAATGATGTTTTCAGATTGGAAGATTATGTAGGTACCCGATGGCTTGGAAGTTCCGAGACCATTATGAACGAGAGAGGTGAAATAGGTGTGAGACCTTTTTCGCTCACTGGCAAAAAGCATTTTTAGTGATATATTCGGTGCCGAGAACCACATTCCGTTTGATTCCCGACATAATTATCGCCGAAGTTTGGTTGGCTCAGACCATGGATTTTTAAGGCTAGGGTACTAGGGTGTGGCCATAATTTCGTTACGTGAAGAAATTTTGGAGGCTTTTCTCCTCGGAAAATTTTGAATTCTCACTCAGTCTGCAAAGGTAGAAAAATTATTGCAAGACTTTCCCTTTAACGACGTGGGAAAAATTGGTCGGCTAAGTTTTAACTTATTAAATTTTTTCGCTTGGGAAATAATAAAATTTTAGCCATGAGAAGTCACATTAGGTTTGCGAAATGTAGAAAGATAATGAAATAAGGAGAGCATCTCTCTTTTTTTTTCGTTTAACACCTATATTTCAAGAAAAGTTGTATTCGATTGGGTTGGTAAATCAACCAATCTCATTTTCCTCAATTTTCAAATTATATCTCCAAACATGGCGCAAAGAAGAAAGCTTTTCAGTGGAACCAACTGGCCTTCTGTTTTTAGTCCCCACCCTCCGTGTCCAACGGATAAAAAAGGTTATTTCGGAGGAGACCGTACGGTATTTTCTCAATTCAATACCTTTTTGATCGGCAGTTTGATTGGAGCCATGAGAAAGTCTTTTTATTAAAAGCCGTTAAAAAAAAAAACGCCCGGCGGGCACCGTCGTCGGTCGGGTTGCCGGTGCGACGCGATATGGAGTGTGTCCAATACGTAATCACGACTGCGACTCGGCTGGACGCGAATTCTCAGCGGTTAACGGGAGTTCACCGATTTACCAATCAGTGGCAGTTCTTTTTATTTTAAATCAGTTGAATGGCGGCCAAATCGTTAACTGACCAGTCAGCTTTATTAGAAAGATCCGAGCAGCCGGGCGGAATGAGATAAAATAAAGAATTTTGGTGAAAATGGAGGGAGCCGAAAAGTTATGTGGGTTCTCCACTGCGTTTGAGATAATATTTTTGCGTCACTCAGGGGCATAGGGAAGGTATAGGTCCTGAAATAAGAATACATCTGTAGTGGTTACGGGAAGTGATCAAGTGATTCCTGACAAAGATTAGTTCTCCGTAGTTTCTATTTTCCAACGTACGTTTCTATTTTGAACCAGTGAAGTGAGAATGCCGGCCGATAGTTTTTCAGTACAATGTGAGAGGAGATGGTGTAAAAGAAAAATCTATTAATTATTTGAGCGTGACTTTAAACGCCGATATCGATAATCATTGAAAGCCACGAGTATGAGCAATATACCGAAATAATATAAGTTTCATTATTTATTCTTAGCCTTTGCACATTACTTATGCGCTTCCACTTTAATGGCAATGCTAATCGTGATTCATCCGCACTGCTCCTCTATTAAACATAGAATGCTCGCGGGAAAACTTATGGAGCATAAAGGAAGTTATGAGGAGTAAGAGAAAAAGATGGAGAGGGTAAGAGTTATCGACATGAGCGAGATTACTCCTTAAGGGGTCTTCTTTCGTTTTAACGAAGAAAAAGGGATTCCTCTTTAATGACTCCCTCTCTCATCAGAAACTCAAAATTTTCTTCGATGTTTTATGCTGTAAACTGCTTTATGCTCAAAATAGCTAACTGTTTTGATTACGCATCTTCAAGTGAAATGGATGGTATCCGTCGCATTAGCCTATGAAATTCAGCTTCATAACCCAAGCCAAGCCTGTCGTGAAAGATTAAAAAATATTTTCCTCTTACCCTTATGGCGTAAATGGTCTAGACTTATCTAATTGCCATAATGGACTCTCTCTTTATGTCGCTTAATTTCAACTCTTGTCGGTCCATCTTGTGACCTCCATCATGGACGTAACGAACTTTTGCCATTTAATTTGTAAGATACAGCTCTCTCCTTGGTTCTTTTTCAAACTCGGGCCATTAAATTTCCTCTGTAGGGTCTAATATGTTAGGTACTTAATAAGAAGTTCGGTCCGAGCAAAAGATTAGTAAGCTATCGCAATGAATTTACTTAATTATCTAGAAAAAGGATTCTAATAGCTGGAAAAAACTAAACCAGGAATAATTTAATAACAAAGGTATTGTTAAAAAACGGTTAAACATCCTGACTAAAGCCTGTTCTTCTGTCATGTAATTATTATCCATCGGTAACCTTTTCTTGAGCTTCAATTCGACGAGAGACGCATCTTTGGCTTCAATGGAGTGTGTCAGCAAATGAGCATTAGAATGAAACGCGCTTTTTGTGTTTTTAACTCTGTGTTTAGTGCTATATGGTGTCATGGATCTTTACAGAGTGCCAAAGCATTCTATATCTCACATGAATAAGAAATAGTTGAAAAAGTAAATTATGGTATGAACGTGCTCGAATAAAATGTTCTTTGTCTAAATAGCATTCAATCCAATATTTAATATAGGACCTTGCTTCTCAGAGTTAAGATACAAGTTTAAACGCAATTTAAAAATTTCTTTATCGCTTTGTTGTGATTTGCAGAAGACTGAAAAGAATTGTAACAATTATTAAACATTATAAGGTATGATTAATCTAGAAGAAATTTTCGAATGAAATGCAGGCGAGATCTTTTCTGACTTTACTTTTTGGAACAATTCATGTTGAATTAAAATAATTTGTATTTCCGCGTATTTTTTATTTACTGCGTAGAGTTCAACTTACAGCGTGCCCACCAGGAGCAAACTACAGAAGATGTAGAACTTCAATATGTAGTACTATTTACGTGTCGTTTATGCACGTTGAAACCTAGGCGGCGTTGTTCAGAACTTTTTAGGGTTTTTTTTACCAAGTGTTTTAATTCCCCTTGGCTTTGAGAAACAGGTTGGGAAGAGGGTTTCCTCTTACCTTGGTACTAGTATTAAAGCACGCGGAGTCACCAATTTAATGTTGAGAATCCAATTGCTTTTCCTCTGCCGTGGTAGTTTTCTCATTTATATCTGGTACTCATAAAATAACACTACTTGGGCTTTGCTTCGGGTGTTCGCAACCTACAACCGGATTTTAGCACAAGGTATTTAGGTCAGCGACCCGAGTGCTCTGCTCATTAGACCAACGTGAAAATGTGACTATTTATTGGAGAATTATTTTTGTTTTAATTCATATGAGTGAATAGAAAACCGAAAACTTGTTTTAGTTCCTATAAATGCACAGAACATACAAGTGCGGAAGGGTCTTTAGCAGTATTAGAATTATTTTTTATTTTCAAAATAAAAGGTTGGTAATTTTTTCCGTATTAAATAACGCATTGTTCCATTACTTAGGAGCATGTAACTCAAGTAGAAGTTTTCCGTCTACAGAGTATTCATTATCAAAATGTCTATATACCTTCCATTGTATTCGTAAAGTGCATTAGACGACGGTCAAATAGTTAATTCAGGTATTAATGTACTAGGTATTATTTTACAAGAGATTATTGATGGCTTACAAATGTTTGATTGAAAATATTGAAAATTTGAAACCTCAAGAGCCACCATAACCAGGACCATAATTCATCAAAATCGTGATTTTAGGGAAATTACGAGTTTTAGGACATTCGTGTTTCGGAAATATCATTAAGTATTTAAATGAGGTATTAAGAGAACAAATTAATTTTGTTTCTACAGGAATTGATAGCTAATTAGATACCGTTTACTCTGCACCCACGGTTGGTTTTACGTAAATTTATTCGTACTCGGGCGTGTGAGGTGGTTTTGCTATGTAATTTTGTCATTTCACTTCAATGAAAATTATAAATTGACTAGCCTAAAGGACAAATATATGTAGTTCTCTTTAATAAATTATAATAATTAAATTTTCAATACTTATGTGCATTAGAAAACAAATCCAGTCTTCAAAATATTCCCACCTTTCTCCTTAGTCTGTAGGTCTTGTGTTTCATGAGGCATTAACACGTTGTTTTGAGCCGTACTTTTCCGCTTAACTACTCGCGCTATTTTGAACGACGCTCGGATCGAAGTGCTAACGTCACCGTCATTCCCCCCTCTCAGGTCCTTACTCCTCTCGTGCGTCACAGGACATCACGGAAGTATTCGTTTCCTTCTCATAAGTCATTATCGACATCTAATCAATATGAAATAAAGACGCATAGTACATCACCTTCTTCATAATTGCTCTGCGAGTCGTGTAGTCGTAACCCAGGTCGAGAAATGAAGCCTATTGTGCGGATTCTGCAAAGTGTCTTTCTCTACTCGTTAAAAATCTCAGGCGCCCTTGGGTCACATGCGCCTTTTCCCAGGCACAGCTGACCCTTTGGGATGGCTGGTTTCATACTTTGGTGATCGATGGACGAGTAACTAAGGCAGAACACTAACCCACGTTTGGTCTCCACCAACTGTGACAGCACTTAGCCCTAATCTAAGCTGTATCCATCGTATATGTCTGTAGATTTTTGCTAATGATGTAATGCAAATGCTATGCTATATTTTAGCTATGATGTGCTTTCTCGAATATTGTTTTTTAACTCGTCAGCGAAATTGATCGTATATGCCCTGATTTTAATAATATTCTCTTCAGGATGTAATGCACGAGACATAAATAAACAAATTTCAGTAAACAGCACGAGTTAGAGTTAGATGTCAGTAATATCGGTATATACCAATTGATATTATATTAATACTTCACGGATAAAAGTTTTAATAATATCATTTAAATGCAGATCCAATCCATTTCGTAGTAAAATTTGCAGGGAACTATCATGCTTTTTTAGCCTCGAAAGTCTTTTACGCGAGAAAAAAATTCAGGTTTTTTTATCCAAGCAGGAGGTAGTCATTTGAATGTACATATGTTTAATTGAAGGGTTAAGAAAGCCTCTTGGCGTCCTCGCCGTCTGCGAAATCTCTTCTCCTCTTGGTGCTCTGTAGTAAACTCAGGTCCCTAGAGCTGTTTTCTTTTCACATCCTCATCAAATTTCATTCCCTCCAACAGCACTCCTCCTTGGACCGGTTAGACAGTGCAGGGTTATTGTCGGCGCCATTTCCACTATGGTGGCAATTCCATCTCCAAGGGAATGATAGCGTGAAATGAAGAGGAACGAGAGGAAGGCGGGGGGAGGAAATTCCTTGTCGGCGTCATCCTGCACCAGTTACATTCTTAGACCAAGATGAGATGATGAGGGGTTTCTCCGTTAGATGAAGACTTATGTTATGTATGTGTAATTGGCAAGAAAAGTTCCTACGAAAAGATAATGTGAGATTAGCCTGAGGACCAACAATCCTCAGAAAAATTCAAAAATGACATTTCAAAAGTGCAGAAATTTAATTTACTGTCCAAGGAGTGGTGTAAGGAGCTTAGAGCTTTATGAACGGAAAATCTCTCTGGGTTTGAGAAGGAATAAAGCGGCATTACCCACCGGCAAAAGAACCCGGGTCGTTGGCTTTGGAGGTCATGTTAGCCTTAACCTGGGCTTTATTGATTTCCTTTTGACTGTTTTTTCTCTATTAAAGATCGGTCGTTCCCGTTTTGTCCCGAACTTCTAGAGCTTGAAAGTTGTTTGAGGTGTGATTATTGGAAAATTAACGAACATGTTCTAGCCCCCATTTTTTCCAACGATCACCGCTCCAACACTGTCCTCCTGGAAACTGCACGTAACGTATCATTCCAAGCTACACCTACGTATAATGCTCAACGAAAGAACTATTGGGATTAAATTTTACTTCTTGGTTCAGTTTTTGTTAGCAACAGTTCGACCCCAGGGTGTAAACATAGATCGACATTAGACACTCAGTGATATTTTTCTTGCCGTAAAAAAGTTTTATGGTAACTCATGCATTTGTCTTTCAATCCGAGTGTTAGTTGACTGCACTATGTTTATTATTTACCTGTCCGTGGCTAATTCTCTTGCTCTCTACTTAGTTTAATTTCTCGTATTCCCTCAATTTTGATTACTCCCCTAGTATTTGCTATGCCGTGTTCTTTTCCTACATGCTCCTAAAAATGTCTTCTGTCTCAACGTGAGCCGAAACTAAGGTATCCTCTTTTCCATATATTACTCCATATGGACGTTTCTTCTTCTAATAATCCGTTTACTTCATTTCTCTCATTTCATCTTTGGAATCTGTCTACAGCACCAAATTCCCAAGGTTTCTATTCTTCTATTTGTCTCTGTGTTCCCAATTCCCGATGTTTCCGATCCATAGAATGCGGTACTCCACATTGAAGTATTTCTCCTTCGGTTTCCGGATTTGCAATGCCATCTTCCTCTGTGTATCGGTGCCTCTTCTTATAGTCGCCTTCTTTTCTCGAGAAATTCTGCGCTTGTTGCCCGTCTGGCTCCTTCCGCTCAAGGGTATGCTTAATCAGATGTGGATGAAAGACTTCACTCTAATTAACTCCCAACGACTTTCTCTCTTCCTCGTCCAGAGTTTAAACTCGGTTTTTACAGCAAGTAGGCGATGAGTTTTCCATCGAAAATAAATGATTCGCATGCTCATTGTCACTTATCAGCGTTTGGTGTCGTTGAGGAATCCTCCATCGTGTGGCCTTTGGACCACCGTGGTCTAATATAAAACCCTTGCTTTATGATTTTCGCTTCTATCGGTGGATATTCCGAATGAATTATTTGATCATTACTGAAATGTTCTGGCACCGTGAGGAAACCGCATTCGCCCGGGTCAATATTCCGCTTCACGGGGATTGGCTCACGCGTGAAACCGTGTGGGGGCACTCCATGCGTGAAACTCTAGCTTTCCGGAATTTCAGCGTGAATAATTCACGGCGAATTTGTGATTCCACTCACGCGCGGTCCTCTTTGTCCGCGGCAGCCAGAGCTCCGACCCCCGCCCCGGAGGGAGGTCATCCTGCGTCATCCCATCGCTCACGCGCCAAATTATTATTAATGTCGAATATTCAGCAGTATTTTTATCCCATGTCGTGTTTGACGGTGAGGCATAATTAAACTATGAAATATCCATATGCATTTGGGCTCGCCGTTTCTTTAGCCTCATTTCTTTTGGGAAAAGAAAAGATCGAAATTGATTCGATCACGCTTCAATAGCCGCCGACTCGCTTTGGTTAATCAGAGAAGGGATGTGTATGAAAAGCAATCTCCATGGACCATTCCAAACAAACCAAACCAACGTAAAAGAGTAGGTGGACGTATGCACCTTAATCTTCGGAACCATCTCTTTTTGGGCAGACAAGGCGATTGATTTTTTGGATGAAATTCAACTTAATTTTCCTTGTTCGTTTCTCGTATATCACTGGGAGCACTTTTCATATTAAATTAATGTTGGGAATCTGAGCAGTCATGCGCGTAAAAGGTGTATTGCTATAATTTTCGGCTATTATACGTCAACCTAGTAGAAGACGCATATTATATCTTGGGCTCCCTGATTGAAGGAAGCTCATTCGAAAAGAAAAGAGGTTAGGCCATTCGGCAAGGAAAATATCTTGTTACGTACTGACCAGGAATATAAATTGACTTTCCCCTTCGGAGTAGGTGGGACCTTTATACGATAAAATTCTGCTTTGAGCTTTCGCGATTTGATGATTTAGTGAAGGATTGGGTTTTACATACAATATCCTTAATCAAAACTAAATTAGAAGATTTTGCATTAAAATGCGTTTAAAAATTTCCAAATATTTGAAAAATGATATATTAGAAAATTACACTTACGAAGAATAATTTTTCTCCGACACGTATTGTTAGGTTTATAAAAACATGTAATATTAAAAATTAGTTGAGCCGAATTAGGCTTTACATAGTAAACATGAGTGCGTATTCCCTTCTTTTAACAAAATTTATTTGAATACTGCCTACAGAGTAGTATTATAGTGGACATTATAATACGTATTGACCATAAAGGAAAGTCCAAATAGGTATAAAAAATGTAGACTCTTTGACCGTAACTAATTTCGTATCACTATTTAAAATATTTCGTGACGAATTTGACCTCGTTCACCAGAAACTGTTTTTTAATAGAAGACTCGAGATGTTCCCGAAGATTGGAAATATAGAGTGTGGGTGATGTTCGGAAAATTTGTCTCAGCTTTTATAATTCATTTGAAAGACATAGAGGAGTTAATAGGGTGGTGGAACGGTCAGACACGTGTGTATTACAAATCAAGTTTCATCATTTTTCCAGCGACAGAAATGCCACGTACCTACCGAAAAAATGTGCGATCTCAAGCTCCTTATGAAATCATTGGGATCCCTCATTAACTAGCTTTACAAAACGAGCTGTACGTGTGTTTGTGTTTCTCTTGTTAGCGCTGTAATCAGATCAGTTTTGCTACGGAGAGAAAGATAAACCTAGATAAAGATATACCTAGTGTAAAGGAACCGGTCTTTATTTCACTTTTTCATTCTGGAGTTGTGCCAACTCAGAAACCGCAATTTGTGGAATTCTATTGAAGATAGTAGTTCTACTCGTAGGTGGGTATGGGATTTAAATTCTAACACAGAACTTGTGCGCCATGAAATGTTTTCGGGGCAAATTCGACTGCTGCCTAGGAAGGTGACTAGGTCTCTTGACTGAGAAAAAAGGCACACTTCATAGCCCTGTGTTTTATCTTCAATTTGTGATTGGTTTATTTTTTTAGTGTGTCTGGTAGAGAAGGATAAGTGGAATGATCCCACCTCATAGATCGAGTGTTCAAAACATTCATTTGGTACAAATATGAAACCACATTTTTGAAAATAATCCTACTTCTATATTTTTAGGGCAATTCTAAACCCGTTTTGGCCACATTTGGCAGAAGGAAAGTACAATTAGGTACACATTATTCCACCATAGAGAAACAGCTAAGATGTGTTAAATAGCATTGTCCTTCACACGACTCTCATATTTCGACCATCTTATTTTTTTATATGTTTCTTTGCTTTACAATTTTTTTCTGAGGTGCAATTCCACTTTCACTGAAACGTATTATCACCCATTTCGTTAGATTTTGGTACTGACCTTGCTATTGCCATCGCTTGAATTTAAAAATATGTACTCGTAATCCTTTAAAGGTATTAATTGACTTCGGAGGGTGTCTTGAAGTAGTCCTTTGGCAAGGTGTGATTTTTCCTTCTCACTAAACACTGGACTTTGTTTTTTTCTTGGAAGATAACCAATTTTTTTACCAGAGGCATCACTTGGAGATTGATTTGCAATTAAAATGCGGCTCAACATATTTTGTTTCTCGTTTACCTACCTACGTTTATGTATAAAAACATCCACCACTGTTTTGCTTCTTTGAGAGCTCTCTGAGGTGTTGCCCGCAAGTGAATGGAATTCAACTAAATAAAATAATATCCTTTGGCAATATAATCTTGGTCGTTACGTTCAGGAACTTTTTTTGGAGTTCGCACGTCGGGGAAGTTGAAGTTCACACACAGTCTGTGGTTTTAACTCGCCGTTCTCTCATTTTATTGACTCCCAAAGTGTGTGAGTGGAGCTCTCCGCACATGCACGCAAAAAAGCCCGCAGAGCCAGTACTCGTCCTCGCGCGCAAATGGCGAGGTATAGAGACGATGCTTCCGTTTAACCCTATCTAAACACCGCTAGTGTCCCTATTATTGACTGGAATAATGTGACCCACCGCTAGTGCCAGTAGGCATTTCCGACTGACTCCGCCTTCAAACGCGTGCTCGCTCTTGTAGGCGTCTCGACCGTTAATCACCTCTGCCTTTGTGACTTTTATCTGTTAAACCGGAAGCGTGCGTCTCTTGTTTAATTTCCCGGCAGTCGCGCGCCGTCCTCCCCACCCCCAAGGCCCTGCTCTGCTCCCTCCGACCGCCGTCAGCGGGCTCACGGGAGCGTTAAATCCGGCGGGGGGGTGGATCAGGGGAGGGGACGGCGGAGGCACGCCTTGACCGGGGGCAGGACGCGCGATCCGCCGAAAAAAAAAGATTCACTATCCATGGCAACAGGGGTTTGTGGAACAAGGGCGTATTTCCTCCCCCCTCCCCCCCCTTTCCACTTCCCGGAGGTTCAATTGCCGACCGTTAGGCGCCCTTCCCTCTCCAAAAGGACTACGCGGGGGGGGGGTGCGATGCCCATCCCTCTTTGATTCCATCTTTCGGGCACGTACCCCGGACGGGCGGGAGGAACAAAAGAAGGAAAAGAAACTCTTCGCGTCCGTGCGCGGTGGTGGAACAAAAGAATGAGGAAGCCGGGGGACGGAGAGGCTTTTGGGTTTGCCGTGGCTCAAAAGGGAAGGCGGGTTAGTTAGTCCGGTGGAGAACGGTCGATGCATTCCTGATGAACTACACGCTCGTGCGTAATCATAATCCCCTTCTTTCACTCGAGCGGCCGGAATATTGCATCACGGAGGTGTTTAGAGCGCGTTTGATTAAAAAGAAAAGATTCTCACCTCTGTTTTTCGCTATTCGAAATTTTCATCACTCTGAAGACGTCCCTAAAGTCATTTGCGGTCAACATTAGGCTGCGCTAAAACCTTTAACTATGCAGCCATTGGTCTCGCTAGGAAGATTGGATCTCGAGGTTGAGAGAGTCGGAGGTCGGAGTTTCGGAGGCAGATGATTTGATAATGGCTACTCCGGCGAATGGCTGAAACCACTTCTGTTTAACCTCATTGTGGAAACCTTTGGAGGTTTAAGAATTTTCCGGGTGTTGAGCACCGAAGCCACTTGGCGTGTCCAAGGATGCGTGATAGAAATGGTGATTCGTGATGTGGAAGGGTGAAGGTGACGCTGTGAATGGGCAAATATTGAAACATTAGGAAGTGGCTACGCTTACTTTCTTTTTATCGAACCTGGGTGGAGAAGACTTGCCTTTATTTGAATTTTTTTATCGAATTCGTCTTCATGTACATTTACGTACGTTTACGTTCTATTTTCGTTTCCTGGTCATATATGTCGAGATTCCCGATGCAATGTAAGGAGTTTTACTTGTTGCAGAACATTATGAATGGTTGCTTCAATAAGTAGATTTGGTTCATTTTTAGGAATAAGTTCCAACAAATGGAGCGTTACGTTATCTTTATAATTCCATAGGATCCTTTCTGTCATTTCATCAGGCATATTGTACTTTACCTGTAATCACCAGAATAATGATAGTTGTTGTTATTAATTTACTACAGGCGATCACTTAGGTATTGATGCAATTATATATTGACAAAGTTGGATAATAAATAAGCCAAGGGCTACTTTGACATGAAAAGGACTCGCAGTGTTCCAATTATTAATGTTTTATTGATGGATAATAAAGGAGAGATAGATGAAGTAATAAAAAATTAGTGTAAACAGCTTTACGTGTTTATTGTAATTATTGAATGGTTCAACCACACCTGACTTGATAATGTGACCGAAAACACTATTCTCGGTTACTTAATTTATCGGACCTGCTTGATATGGTAATATGACCACGAAGACTGTTTCATCGCTGAAATTTCCGTAAGTCAGTTCAGGCAATATCTGTATGCGAGCAATAAGTCCAAGATATCCCATTGACTATAATATGATGGCTAAGTATAACTGATTTGTGCGAATAGATTTTTGTTTTTGAGTTTAATTATGTACCTATAATCAAATGTAAGATCGTAAACTAAATGCGTGGATTTTTTTAAGATCTGTATGAAAAAAGAAATGAGTGACTGGGATCACGAATAGGAAACGCGCTAGGGATATCGATTATCACTCAATGTGTAATGAGTGAGCTGCCTATTAGAAATCTTGTTTTGCTTTAGCTTTAGAAGACCTAGGTGCGCAACATCTGCAATAAATTTACTATTGCGAATAATAGGTTATTGGGTAACAAACGCAAATTCCATCTAAACACGTGTATAGATCCGCAATAAATAAATGTCTAAATTTGAAGAAAATATATCTTTGCCCTGAAGTATTCTTGATTTTAATGTAATGCTTTCAATTCTCTTGACCATAATTTCCATATTTGATTGCTGAAAATAGTTTTGGATATATTTTATCGTTATTTTCTGCACGGGCAATTTCCCTAGGTAAAATGTACACAGGAGTGTGTGATTCGAAGCACAAAAAAAAATCCCGATGCTCGCATCAGGAGCGCTTCTTTCTTATCCGTGAGCCGGAGCGGGCCATTTCAAAACGACCTCCACCGCTTGCAATCCTGGCCAATTCCGAGAGAGTTTTAATCCGCTGCTTTCGTAGAGACGCCCCGTGGCCCGGCGGCGGTCCGAAGAGCAGCGTGCGTGTAAACGCGTGCTTCCTTTTTCGTCCGCAGCGCCGAGAACGGGGGAGTATCCTCAAGCCCAATGATCCGGGAAGGAGGACGTGGACATTCGGTGCACGTAACGCACCGTGGCGAGCACACCTCCCGGGAAATTCCGAAACCGCTGACTGTCT
>LYUA01000046.1:1184870-1195001 GCA_002093875.1 Calopteryx splendens | reverse complement strand
GGAGGAAACCACTTAAGAGTGATAGATATCTAAATTATAAATCACACCACCCTCTACTACAAAAAATATATGTATATTTATATATACATATTTATATGTATATATATGTATATATACATATTTATATGTATATATATACATATTTATATGTATATGTATGTATATATACATATTTATATGTATATATATATATATATATATATACATATATTATACATACACACACACATGCGAACTAACTAACTTATGTGTACATGTTGTTAGGAATATATGCATATTGTATACCAGTGGTGGCCTAGTGAATAAAGCATTTGGCTACTGCTCGGAGGAGGGTCTCTGTTTCAAATACCGGACGATGTCTTTGGACGACTAGCTCCACCCAAAATCTTAGTGGTGTGATTACAGTAGTAAATCTCGGTCGCTCAGACCTTCGTGGGAAACCGATTGCCATCACAGGGAAAGGATCTGGTCCCATTAAGTTCCCTTAGCATATGAATGTCACTCGTGTTAGTTCGAACCCTCATCTATGATAACCATACTTCGGGTTCATTACTACGGATTAGTGGTGGATGTATGATTTACCATAAGTATGAAATGAAATCTTCTTCTGTTTCTCTAAATTTTCCTTCGAGATATTTACACCGTGCTGCCCTGCTCCGAAAGAGAGCGCCGAGTCGACTCTTCCAAATTGCAAACGTTTTGAGCTTAATAGTTCCTTTTTAAAAAATGACGGGAATTTCATTGAGGACGAGTTTTCAGTCACCTATCATGCATCAACGTTCGCCGAGCACCCAGATTGCGACTCTACCTGAGGTCGTGTTTCCAGAGTCGGTTAGTGTCGGTGTAATCCTGTTCAAACGCACCGTTTCATTCGCCCGCTAAGCATCGTGATTTCGGTCTTTGCACAAATTCGTTCCCTGCCTCTCCGAGTGGTAGTCTGGAGCCCTGAGGGCATCGGCCTGGCCGTCGTGACGCTGGCGATGATCGATGGGAATAAAAGGAAATCTCTATGTAGTTACCGTAATGGGCCAATTATGTGACGTCTTTGAACGCGAAACGGTCTCCCAATTTCAGAAGCCGCCTTGTGATAGGTAGATAAAGTGGATCAGATGTGGAGATATCTTCCGATCCGCTTAAAATGGGGTGAGAGTGGATTTATCTTCCTGCGTGGGTTATATGTATATCGATTTTTAATGGAGCCCGTGCGTTACGAACGCAAGGAGATACGAATTGTACAATTTATTTTGTGGTCTCGTTAACCTTCCGATAACTAAGTACAATATAATGGAGAAATTATGACATTTTCGGTTGAAAAGTGGTCAATAAAGGAACTCTCGGCTTTTCCCGTCTTTATGTAATTTTTGGCCGTGACTCATGAAAAACGTAAAGAGGGTGCCCACATATCAAGCAGGAAATCGCTAAGGGGGGTTAACATTCAGAAGCGTGTAAATTATGGGTTAAGAAGTGTAATTCGGTAGGTGAGTACGTTATCATTACGTGGCTTTGAAACATAAAAGTGGGTATTGGGTACTTTCACATATTTTCGTCACGAAGTAGCATTGCTAACTTCTCTGACGTTGCGATTTTGTTGGACTTTCTTTTATACATAGTCATGTAAGTGCATCAATCCTGATTAAATGGCATATAAAAAAGGTGACAGAAATATAAGCGAATAGATCCGATTTCGTTCCAAACTTCCGGAACGATAAATGTTTCGGTATATAAAACCAGTATAAAAGCCTCAAAACAGTCGTGTTAAACGCTTCCTATCATTTATAACTATCAACATCATTTATTTATTTCATTCCTACCAATGATGTAAAACTAGGCACGTTTACTGAAAGCGGAATTATCTACTCATAACGATGGACAAGCATAGGTTCGTGTAGAAAGATAGTTTGGGATAATCTTAAAGTAAGGTCGTGATGGGAAATGTCACGGATAGCCTTATAAAAGTCACGGATTCCATCTAGTCTTTTCATCCACATGGAATCGTCATAAGTTTTGTAATATTCAACACACTAAAACAGTTTAGAATATTAAAATAAAAAAAAGAGGATTAAAACACATCAAATATTTTTTAGCACCGCTGTATGTTTAGCAAAGGTCCTCATTGACAAGTGTGTAATTACTGTATCAACTAAGCTTTTGGGGGGGCATTAATTAATCACATTGTATTAGGATATGGTTCTATGAACCCTCTTTGAGTTAGCTGGGTGTAGGATCCTGCAAAACTTGCCATTTGAACGGACACAATGATTCATACCCATTAGATATACTCGAGTTGATCCAATGCCCCAAATGTGTATAATTTTAATTTTTGAAGTGAGCACGGTGTAATTAGCGGAAATGATCGATGTCGACTGCAATCAAATGTGTAGATTAAAATGTAGGAATGGACTTATTTAAGATAATTATATTTTTTGTCGATATTGGTGGTAGTTTATTATGAAGAGTATGGGGTTCGATTCACGGAGTGAAAATAGGTATGTTTTTTTTCACAGAACACTGGCGATCTACATACAGCACCTTTATCGTGGTCGTTCGAAAATATTCATTAAGCATCTAGTCGAATTAGCCGGTAGTTCAGATGAATGATTGTCGCTCTAAATTTTCAAAAATGTTCTGTGATATTTATTTATTCAAAGTACCGGCATACCTTCTGTACTTAAAACTATTTTCATCTCGAAAATATGGGTAAGATGGGTGTAACTTGAAAATATTTTCTTAGCTTTTCCAATTAGTTGAAACATATAAAGAAGCCAATTTAGAACTTAGATTCTGACCGCGTAAATATCGAGCCCTTTTGACAGGAATTTTGAATATAGGTAGGAACGCATCTAGGTACGGATATTTCGTCGAGACATAGGCTCGAAATTTGAATGAAAATGTATTGCGTCTTTCTCAAACTTAACGATGTATCGATTAGGGGAAGCATTCGCGGATTTTATTAATATCGTAGACATTCTGGCCATGGGATTAACAAGAGTTACTCTATTTGGTATTTTATGAGGTGCTACTTAAAGTTGTCGATGATTGGAAAATTCCGAAAGTTGAAACGAAAACAACAAGGAGGCACGTAAACTCACGAAGATGCCACTTGGCCGACTGGCAACTGAAATACACACCAAGTGCCATCTAGGAGCAGAAGTTCGTACTGCTACTGGTTTCGGGGGAATATTCAACTTCTCGGAGAGTAGGGGTAGCACCTCGTGAGTAGAAAAAAATTGTCTTATAGCAATTGGCATGTCTTAATTTATTTTCCTTTGATGGGTGCTTAAACCTATCTAATCACAATCGTCGGTTGGCCGTGTGACGTCTACGACGATAAAAGGGCCATTTAGTCCACTTATAAATGTATATTTGAGAACTTATTGTTCCAAACCTTAACACTTACTTATAATTTTAATGGCAGTCTATGAATTAGTCACTGAGCTTTAAGTGAAGCAGATATGGAGCATTTATGAGCTGCTGCTCGAGCCTTCAAAAAAATGTGAGAGGTCGGCGCGAGGTGGGAGATTATTTTTCTATTATTAGCCGACAGAGTAGGTTTTACAGGACTCTTCGTGTGCAATAACTTTATTAATAAGCATAAGTATAGTAACCTTAAGTGCGTTTTTCATTATCTACTCTGTATTCATGAAATAGCATGTTAATTTGCCGTTAATCATATATGTTAGGTTAAAGAGCCTTGTGCTTGAAAGAATTTGTGATGGTTTTCAAAGTAAGCTCCTGTTTTTTTAAAAATTGATTTACAATTTTCGATTATTCATCTATAAATAAAACAAACATTTTTAGTGCTTTCAAATCAAATTGTGAGCAGTAATTTTAAACTGGATAAGTATTATCATTTTGTACTCAATTCTTTATATGGTATTAACTATTAGGTTTTATTTTTGACGACACATAAAATTGAAACTAAATCATGTTTCAAATTCAAAATAATTATAAAGTTACCTATTTAATAGGGTAACAGCTCTAAGTGTATTTAAATTCGATGAATTTCAGTGCCATTATTTTTTACGTTGGATCTAATTTTCAATACTTTATCCTCGACCTGTAAATAGTTTTTATTGAGTATTGACTTTAATTAAGGCTGTCAATTAATTTTAAAATATTAAAGGTTAACTAGAATTCTTTTATTTTCTTTTAATAGTATTAGAACTTGCGTCTTGTTGTACTTATTGGTAATTTAATAGACCTGACTTTTAAAAAAATTCATGCCCAAAAAGAATTGCGCTTGCATAGCAAGCTTGCTTGACACACTCATTGACTAAATGGTAATAGAAGCGAGCATTTATCAGGACGCTCTTACACGCTTATGGTCAATTGAAGTCACTTACGGAAGTGGAAGCCTTAAAGATGGGAGAAACGGAGTTCTTGGGAAGGCTGGAACTCCTCCTTCCCAGAAACGACCGCCTCCTTCCCCCCCGGGATGCATTCCTCGGAATCCCCTCCGCTACACGCTAAAATCACATTTTTCACGACCTTTTCCCGCCTTCACGGACGCTAACCCTGATTTAGGACGCATTTAAAAGGAGAGATAATGTAAAGGGGAGTCCTCGTTTGCGGTTACGTTTCCTCGTCCGGGCTCCGTAATTAACGCCCCGAACGATAGGACGCGATGGATGCACTCGGGAGGCGTTGGCAGTCCCCAATGGGAAAGGGAGGAGGTCTTGAAAAATCAGGAATCGCTTCTTGATTAAGTGCAGTTTCATTATTTACGATTAGCGCCGAAAAAAAAACCCGGCGCTCCGGGACCTGCCGATAATGTCTGTTGTGGAAATCGCTCTGCTCTGGCAGAAGCGACTGTAGCCCAAGGTAATCCACTACGGAATCCTGGGGCGTTTGAGTGGAAGAGAAGGAGAGAAAAAAAACTCGCGGTGTAAAGCCTGGAACCACGCCTCGCGATTTTCAGCTGTTTCTTGCGATAATCATCTGTGGCGCTCTTCGAGGGCGCAATCAAATCATTGCTCTAATTCACTCGAGTCCTTGTGACTCGAGATATCGTGACGCGTTCAGCATTGCTCACTCGGTCCCGCTCCGCGCGAGACGTTTCACCACAAAGGCATCCACAAGCTCCGCGAAAGGTATTTTTAATGGATTGGTGCGTACCTCCTACAAGGCAAGCTCTTAAATGGCACTTTTATCGTGGCGTGGGTGTCGGTGAAGCATCGGGTACTGTGATTGATTTGAGAAATCGTTCCTGTGGGAATGAATGCCTACTCGTTTTTCGGGTGAAGTGGAAATCTCAAGACATTTACCGTATGCTCGCTACATAGAACGTACATGTTGCTTTCGTGCCGATAATCTTGGTCCCGAGAATGTACGAGAGGTTCTGAAAGGTTACGATTCATCCCCGCTTTAAAGTTTGCGTACGCACTCGTGCATGCCTTATGTTAATTATGAATTAATCTAATTTTATTAACTAGGTAATCCTTTCAAAGTAAGGGGTGGGTAAGATAAATGGGATATGGGTTTACGTCACGCAAATTCAATTAGGTATGTATAAGGAAAAGTCAATTCTGTATTAGTATAGAGTTCATATGCTACTACCAAAACATAATTTAGTCTTTTCCACGTGTTTTATTTATACCTTCCTCATCATTCTCTAACTCCTTTATGGTGTCCCCATTCTGTCGGGAGGTGAATTAATTTCTGACTAAATATTATTGTGAATGCAGTAACTCACAGCGATCTGAAAAATCAGGGGTTGACTAATAGAGTATTTTAAGCCGACGTGACTTTGATGTGAATAACGTTGCCGTAATACGCCTACCGTAATGCATTTGTTTGGATGACTTAGCATTTTATTATTTTCATGCTCGTTTGTTTCAGAAAATCGTTTATTTTTAAATACATCAAAATTGCGGAATAAAGAGTGTATCTGTAGCTTAGGGTTATTCCAATTGAAATCGTATTTCAATGAAATTAGTAGCCAAAGTTCAAGGAGCTTTACTCTCACTTCTATATAAAGTAAGTCATTATTTATTTTAAATTATTTGTGTTACATTTCTGTTAAAAAATTACAAGTACCTCTGAAAACGCTAGATTCGGTTTGAGTAAATTGCAAAAAAATAGCTCCCACCATACCAGGATGACGTCAACATCTTCAAAATAATTTCATAAAAGACAAAAAAAAATTATTTTTCCACAAACGTCCTTTCCTTCAAACATCGATAAGTTTGAGGAAAAATAAAGTTTTTTTAAATCTTTTATGATGAATCGTTTCCACGAAGTAACGGACGATACCACCAATAAAATAATTTCAACTAGCTGTTACTACCAGATATTGAAATCGGTACCAGTATCTAAATAACAAGAAATACCTAGAATACCCGTTACAGTACCTTTTCATTGGGAGTATTGAGATAGATACCAAGATTAACACCAAGCGACGTAGGTACATATTTTTCATGCCGCAAGTAAAAACCCCTGGTTATGCCATTGTCAAATTTGGACAAAATTAAAAATGCTGCGTCTAAACCATTTGATGAATGGCCCTAAAAATTTTGATCCATCGGTATTCGCTTATAATTATTATATTAGTAAAACTATTTTTGCCATCAAAAACGATCTTATTATGATTGTGAATGATCGAAGTAGCTGACGAAGAGGATTATGCTTTCTGGTAAAACTTTTCATGACGTGAATGGAGAAAAGAGAAGTGAAGGGAGAATTCTATGCAAGGCAACTGACATGAACAAGTATAAAACTATCAAACTCTCCGACTTTACGGATACCGTAATGGAAAAACCAAGTGTAACAATCTCTTGCGATGAATTGTTTCCACCTAGTGACGACCGATACCAACAACTATAGTAAAGTAAGAATTTACGAGGTGTGCAAAGGATTAAGCATGAGGAATAAGCAATAGAAAACTCTGGAGTAACGAGAACACTGGTCGAGAATATATTAGCGTTGAGGGTTGCTATAAATCAGTTGCACTTCTTTCGAACGCCGTAACATGAATTCAAGACGAAGGTACCTTTTTTTTAGGCACAGGTTGGTTTTAGTAGTCGGGGACTATGGAATCTCGCAGTAGCATTGAATAAATCGCCATAATCCGAGATTATTATTTGTATCGGGGGAGAAATAGAGGAATTTTTACTGTCCGCTACGGCTGTTCCAGGCCGTGGCACGTCGTATAGAGAAAATCTGCAGACGCTGGAGTGCCGAAAAAAACTTCAGCAAATGGACGTTTTCGAAATTGCACTGTGTCACGAACATCTTCATCAGAAATCTTGACACCCTTTTCTCACACAAAAGAGGCTGGAAAAGGGCATTTCTCTTGCCAAGATATTAAGTTTTTTTTACGCACGCCTCGCGTTCCCTCGTTTCATGATAATTCGAATTATAAGCGGCCGCTCATAAGCGATTTAAAAAAGCTATTTGATGCATGCGCGTATAAGAAAACTAAGGGCTGGTGCTCTTATATGAATATTGAATTATGGTTTTCATGTCGTGGATTGGGAACTTTGGGACCAATCAAAGCCTTTAAATCTGCACCAGCCAGGTGTTCTAGGCACGTTTTCAGCTTTGGCTATTACTATCCGCAGCTACACCAACCATAACTCATGTTTTCCCATGAGTCTACTCTCCACCCATCTATAATCTCTCGACTCGATTATTAACTGAGTTGGGCGCAGTATCAAAATATTACTTAAAATTACTTTAACTGCACAATTACTTGAAAAATGAATCGGTAGGATATTATAAGAATTAAATGGTTTTGCACGTCTTCTACGGACGAATTAATCAATTATATACCATAAAAATGTTTTACCCTTAACTTCTATAGCATAGCCTATGTAGGCCAAGAGAATTAATATTTTAACTC
Organism: Calopteryx splendens; assembly: GCA_002093875.1. NCBI lineage: Eukaryota > Metazoa > Arthropoda > Insecta > Odonata > Calopterygidae > Calopteryx > Calopteryx splendens. The sequence goes on along the minus strand of LYUA01000046.1, from coordinate 1,187,161 downwards.
AAGGGCAGCTTTTACTTTTCGTGATAATTACCTCAGGTAATCATTACACCCATCCCTTGGTTCACGTCCATTTGCTTAGAACAAGGTTAGGCACTCGCAAATTAGAAGCTTGGAATTCACTTTCCATTTTTCAGATATTTGTGACTCTGCCGCCCATATTTTGGTGAGGATGGTAACTGAGCACTCTTCCCGTTGCTATTACAAAATATAATGAACTGATATCTGCGTAAATAGGTGACATCCTTGTAAAACGTTGCATGTATGTACTCAGCAGTGATATTTTGTCTGTTGATGTATATTGTTATGTTGGATACTGTTCCGAAGGACTCACGTCCTAGAACTATGAAAATTATTATTATTATTATTAAGTTGAGAGGTCGATCTACGTTTTGATCGTCCCTGGTATAGAACTCATTGATTACTCATCGGCATACACGTTGATGCATCTGGCAACTTGAAACAGGTTTGAGTATAACCGTTGTAGAAACTTCAAGTACGTAACTAAATGGCAGTGATCTCCTCCGAAGGGCTCAACAGCATTTTATATTCAGCTCACCTTATGACATTGTATAATTACTTGGTGATTCTGGAAAGTTGATCATATGAATATAAAATGTTGAGTTTCAGGGGAAATACTAAGATATTTTCTCCATTATTACTAGTATCTCGATTTTCGTGAAATAGTCATTCCATTTGGATAAACGATGTAATTTTTCTTTGGTTTCAGTGTTGATCTATTTCATTCGATCCCGAATAACGAATCATGGAAGTTGGAAAAGAATCATTTCTTATATGTTCAGCGTTTGGTTCTGCCCCACAACTTTGGGCATAACTTCCATTTTCCGGAAAATTATCACAAAAATGACTGTTGAAATGAATTAGAAGGTTGTGGAAACCATTGAACTGTGGTCTCTTTATTCATTCTGAAAACGTATTCGAAATTTTTTTAAATACTCAGAAGTTGAAAAAAATTAAAAATCGGTAATTTTCAAGCATGTACGGGAATTGTGTGATTTTTGTCTGTAATTATTTTGTCGCCTGCCATGATTATTCCACCCCTTCATCTCTCTTCTGGTATACAAATTTGGGGATTCCTCGGGGGGCATGACTTTTTTTTCCTAACGATAACATAATTCTGACTACTGCTGGAAACATTTATGAAGTAGCACTGAAAATAAATCTACGTAGTATCGAATCTCTTGCGTACACAAGTTATTATCGGAATCATATTTTCTCTCTATATTTACGCGTGATTGTGCAATGGCACCTGTCTCCAATCAATACGTTATTTTCGCGAGGTAGGGCGAGGTGAACGCGGGTTGATATTTAGCCCGAAGGGCACGTGATATGCTTTTGACGCGGCAGCGGGATTCTTGTTATTCATTTCTCTCCTTCGGACCACCTGTCAGCCCCGCGAAAGCTCCCACGGGTCCACCTTCCCCCTCCCCCCCCGCCTCTCTGTGAGACGGGGAGACAATAATCTCGGCCAAAAAAAAAAAGTCATTGCGGGAGAATTCTCCGGGCGATCTTTTTCGGGAATAGGGACAAGACTCCGACGGACCCGCCCGCTCTAATGCCCCCTCCCCAGGGCCACGCTTTCGGCCCGCCCGGGAAGCATATTTATGATCCCCCTCCCTCCCTGGCTCTTGCCTCACCCTTCCACGACCTCCTATACACAACAGGGACAGGAGTGGGCACTGCTTGAAAGGTAGCCAGCCACCTTATTAGAGGGCTATAGCCACCGCCGACATTGGCTTGCACGATCTCTTCACTCTAGGCGTTTCTCCCCACGACTCTACTGGCTGACAATTAAGTTCGACATTCGTCAGTATCCACCTCCTCCCGGGCTCGGATGACCGTTTTAACATGTTCATCTTTCGAAAGGACTGCGGAAACATTTTCGCGAAGCCATTTCGCTCGATCGATATTACTAGATTGAAAAGAAATGAACAGGGTTTTCGGGTTGGGCGAGACCGAAGATAATCTGAGAGAGTATGGATTGATGCATTTAAGTGGGGTTTGCGAAAATCGTCGCCTTTTAGCGCAGTGGGTCACGGGAGCTCGTGCTCCGTAACGCTGGAAATTGTGGTGGTCAGTGTGACGTCACCGCTGTAAATATCAATTTTTTGGTCTCGAGGCGGTTTCTCAACTCAATGTAGGGGGCGAGGTGGCCCAGGGGTAGCACGCTCGACTATGGATCTAAAGGTCGCGGGTTGAATCCTCGTCAAAGGCGAAAAAATTTCAGCGTCAGAAATATATTCTGGAACGAGGCAACTTCATATGATGGCTGA
>LYUA01000046.1:1114023-1127469 GCA_002093875.1 Calopteryx splendens | reverse complement strand
GGAGGGGTTGGCTAGTTGTTGATCTCATAATATGGTAAAACCTTCCTTCGTCTCTCGGAGGGGGAAGAAATATTTCTTCGCCCGCGGCGGCGAGCGTCCTGCATTAATCGGTTTTCTATTAAACCCGGCCTATTGCCATCGAGTGTGGTTGAACCCTGGGACTGAACGGGAACCCGAGGAAATATTAACTAAACGGATTACAGCGACGAAGATGGGTATGGGGTGTTTTCACTTGCGTCCGACCCGTGCGCGCGGCGTTGAATCCTCCCCCTCCTCCTCCCATTTAGGAAAAGTTCGTTTCTATGGCTACGTCGCGTCTCGGAGAGAGCATTTCGAGAATCGTCGCCAATGGGTGGTAATAATATAAGAATGTAGATATTTTTTCCTCGAGCAATAAAATATTTATGCAAATCCGTTTCTTGGGGGGAAAGACACGCCCCGCCTGATAATTGGAACAAGCTCTCGTCCCTAGAGCAACCGCCGTTGATAATAACTTACCAAGAATTTGCATTCGCAATCTATAGGCTAGTATGTAAATCTTTTGATGCGGAGCAGCAGCCTTTCAGTTGATTTCCCGATCCAGATTTTTCTGTTCTAAATATTTTCACGCGTAAATTTTTGACTTTCTTCCTCGAACTAATTTTTGAACACATACGGGAAAAGTGGAATAGGTCCGACCAAAAGAGGTTTTCTAAGAAAGTTTCAGTCTATCTAGTGTCATAATCGTTTGTCATTTAGTGCTTAGGTAATGAAATTTTTTCCTGAAAGCGTAGTTCACAAATTTGCAGTTCGTTAACACTGAATTTGGAGGCCAATCGAGATTGAAAACGAAAACCCAACCTTTATAAATTTTTCGTGAGGTCCTTTATTTTTGTTTGGTGATAAATGGTAAAAGTCAATCCTTACTGTCTAAGTTACTGATTTAGATTGTAGATCTTTCCGAAAGATATATATATATATATTTCTTGAAACCATGTCTTAATCCCGGGGTTGCTCTGAAAATATTCTCAAGGTAAAATTTTCGTTCTTGACCCGATAAAGTAAAGCAAAAAAGACGAGAACCATTCCTATAATTTTGTCAGTCATCCGACTTGGGTTTTGATCCAATTCAGTTATTATTATTACCGTTTTCCCAGCGCCGCTTTCGCGAATGCTGACTGAAAAATTTAAGAAATATAAAAATAGTTTTAAACCGTCCACTGGCATTAATTGCGAATATTCTAGAGCCAAAATCGCATTGTTTATGTATACTTAACGCAAACATGCGTGTTTAGGTACGAGGGGTAAGAAAATGCAGGGTTTTCTGTTTGAGAGCAACGATACTTCATTGCAATCAAATCAAGCGATATCATTCAAATTAAGAAATTATACATAGAACTTTTTTAAATATTTAAGCATCTACTCTACTGATAGCTGAGTGCTAGCTTGTAGTTGACTAGAAAATATCTTCGAGATATTTTTCATTTTAATTTTTAATAGCTTACATAAATTATGTTACGCATAAATTTATCCGTAACCACATGTAATTAGTACTATATTAGTATTAGTACTCGTTTTCCTTTAGAAAAATATGTTTCTTTAAATTTAGTCAATAGCATACACTTATATTTAGTAATAGAGTCCGTATAGGTGATTTAATACGATTCCGACAAATGAATTGTGAAACTTCCTAAAATGAGATAAAAAATGAATGTTCTTCGGGATTTCTGCGGTTTTTAATTTGCGTAAGCAGCTACAGTTTAGCAGAATACAGCATTAAAAGTGCATAATTCCCAAATATTGTATCATTTTTAATGGTATGATCTGAAAAAAGTCACGCCATAAGTTATGGAGTATGTGTTTCTGTGTATGCATTAGAAGGAATGTTATTCTGTTTGGGAATAGAAAAATCCTACCTACCTGAAAATGGAGTGGAATGGTGGAATCGACGGGAATTGAGTCATAATGAAAGCCAATAGTTCTTGAGATATCATGAAAATTGGAATTTGAATCCCCCCCTCAAAGAAAGGAATCACCATCGGAGGCTCTTTTCAAGTTACTCAAACGAGCCCTGATAGCTTCCGATCGGCTCTTCGCTGAAACTGAGTCGAGGGCAATTTAATCTTTCGCTATGGGTGAATGCCTTCTGGCTCTGCCTACCCACTTCATGGCTGTTTCTAATAACGAAGCAATTATCTATTTGTCAAGATAATTCGGGGGAAGATTAGAAGTCAATTAAACTGACAGAGAGGAATCAGGGGGGCGAAAAAAAACCCTCATTTCATTTCAGTAATTGGCACTTGCTTGAAAATGAAGAAAAACATTTCGATACATTTAGGTGAAGGACCGAATTGAGATTAATCTCGGCAACACTGGTGGATCTTGACATTCATTGGAAACGTTGGTGTACGCCGGAAAAATGGATATTATTTTATTAAAATCGGTCATTTACCGATAAATTTTGACTCCATCGGAAGGCGTTGGTCAATATCGAATCACAAAAAACTGGTTATAAAGAAGTACATTAAAGGCTACTAAATGTCATGCATTGAAATTTAATAATCATTTACATTTACTCTGAAATAGCAACGCCTCGCTGTGGATATTTTCTAGCTCAACATTAACCAACGGGATGGGGATGTAAACATGTCGATAAATGTCGGATTTAGATAGAGTATTATCAGTTTTTCGGTCATTCGCGAACGTTCTTGGTGAGTGTAAGGATATACCATTGATTTTCAAAATTCTCCGGATTCCAAACTTCACCATAACACTGACAGACATTTTGTTTTGGGTTTCATTTAGAGCATGGGTTGTATCCATTTAGCGGAATTTACAAAATATACAAGTGAGATACTTAAAATGCAATTAAGTTTGCTTATTATTATGACTCGTATTGTTCACTTTTCTTAAGATCATTCGGAGAAATGTCATACATGAAATTTCTTGTTGATTATTATTGTGAATAGTGTATGGTGTAGTTCGCGCTATTCCAAAAAAACTAGATCAAATTTTATTTATTAAACAATTAGTTTTTTGCGCTTAATTATTTCATCCCGAAGTATTTTTACCACTTAGGGGATTAATTTTCAACGGTGAGTACACAATTAGTGTGCCACCAATGTATCGTAGCGTATGGCCGAATAGGCGCAATTTCAATTGAGTCCATGTTTGTATAAAAAAAACCTGGAGCATCGAAGTGGTTTCGCCTGATTTCCAAGTCAAGGTGGCTCACCCAAATTAACACGCTATAAAAATCACTACTGGGGTCGGCTCAGCCTGGAAGATTTATTTTGTGTTAATTTTTTGGCACGCTTAGCGAGCTCGAAGGAGAGAATGAAATAAATCATTTTCTAAAATAATTTCTGCTGGGGAACTATATTTTGGCCGTGCGAAAACTTAGTATAGTGAACGTAATAATTAATCCTTCCTCTTATTTACTTTAAAGGGATGAGGATACTTGAGAAGATGATTATCAGAAATGCATGAGATCTTTCAGTGACAGTGCGCTGCAATGTGCTTGTTAACTGACTTTGGAGTTGATTCTCTCTGTTTGTAGTATATTCAACCTCCAGTAGTCAGCGGGTTCATGCAATGTGGAATTTGTCGAAAAAAATGACGCCAGCGAGTGCCAAAAAATGAGGTTGTTTGACCTCTAAGCATTTTCATGCTTCGAAAATATTAGCATCAACATCAAATCGTTGAGCCGCAAAATGTGACCAGCCTTTAGGTAATAGTCGGCGTTGAAGGGAAGAAACTCTCTAGAATGAAATATATAAGTCGAAAATAAAAACTGGCGAAATCACTCAACCATTGCAGTTTTTTCTCAAGGATCCTGAATGAGCAATGCGGACTGACCAATTTTCCGTATCTAGATACATACAATGTCACGAAATAATCGTCGTCGTACGAACAGAACCACGCCTACCATCATTATACTTAGACGAATCGGTTTCTTAACTGGCTTAAGGGCATGGGCGGGACTCTAGGGATCCCTGTTTGAATCCCGGTATAGGTGAGTGATTCCTTCGCAATGAAATTTCTCGCAGTTGTGTGTATATCAGCGAGTTATGATTATGCTAAGGTTGTTGCTGCCCACAGTTTCTCTGAATTCCGAAGCTGCACGACATCTTCCTTAGGATATCCTGCCGGGATCTATTCTAGGGAGTACGCCATTTAAGTGTGTTAAACATTAATTGGGTATTGGGCCCTGGAAATTCATATCACTTATTAGCTGCGGACGTCTGAGAAACTTGGAAGTGTAAATGCGAATAATAAGTCTAGGATACGTTCGAGATAAATGAAATTAGATAACTGGAGGTTGGTTATATTTGAAGTGAAAACTAAAAGGATTGTTCACACCTGATATAAACCTAAGCAATCAATTTTACAGATGGTTTTAATAGATGAGGGTACTCATCTCTAACTAAATTCCTCTCGAAATAAGCTCCACGGTCTGTGAATTTGGCGCATTAAGGGTACTGGGAGCAGTTCCTTTTTCTGTGACTCCTACGATTTTTCTGGAAGATCTGGAGCCAGAAAAATCATACTCGGGATAAAATTGGGATGCCTGTTTGCATCACTCATATTAAAATCCGAGCCCTGCAGTCATTAGCCGGACTCTTTATTTAGACATTACTACTCCGACAACACACCTGATGTATAAACTTAAGTAGAGTGTTGGAAAGCATCTACTTCAGAGGGACGTAATGAGAGTTAAATTTGGTCACAATTGGAATAAATAAATTAATATCGTAAGTAGATCCGCAGTAACGAACACATCCGAACCGAAAGGAATGATTTAGGTGAAAGTACACCTACCACTAGTGCTACTTACCTACATCGAATTATGATGAACAGGAAGTGGAATATGCACGTAAATGGGCATCGTAAGTGATAAAGAATGCTTCAAGAGGAGAGAACCAATAATCATAGGCTACTGAAATTCGATTGACTGGAAGAGCCGTGGAGAGACATGTATGGCATTCAAAATGAGAGGGGAGGAACTGTTAGAGTTCCTTCACCCATGTGCTCTAGTAGTAGCAAATATATTTAGGAAATTATAGTGGGGAAATAAAAAATATTGTAATACATGGATAATATTGCCTATCATTAAGTTCATTTTGTATCTTTTAAATCAGCACAATGTAAGAGGCATCTATGTGCGGACGTGGCAGTAATTTCAAGTTGGTATTGATCAGTTAGTGAAATGAACATAAAGGGAAACCTTTGCGAATTGTAGGGGAGGAGAGAAGGCTGTTGGGAGAAATCTGAAAAAGACAAGAAAATTGAACGCTGGGCTGAGGCATAGTTGGGATGTTTGGGACCTACCCATCAAAATTATCACTAAAACATTGGTTAAGTATCAATGTAGGAAATCAATGATGAATCCCTGGCAGAGGAAAACTTGAGGGAAGTACAAAGGATATGCAAAGAGCGTGGCGTAAAGTTATAGAATATTAAAAGGGTTAGGGGGTAATTGAAGTTAAAAAGCGAATAATGAAAAGTGAAATGCTTAAAACTGACTGAAAGTGGGAAAAAAGTAACCCGTCACCGTGAAACCATGAATCAGAAACAGAAAAGGATCATCGAATCCATAAGAAAAAGAAGGAAACTGATTACATAATGGTTTATCAGATGGGTGGCAGAAGTATAAAATAATTGCTGATTTTATTTTTCGCAAATATAGGAAAGCCTGATAAGAATGAACAAAAAATTACGTGCAAGAGCAAAATAGTAGGAGGCAGAGAGAAATTGAAGAAATCAATTGAACTGAAATGCATTGCCCTTTATAACGTCAAGGGTGAGAATCTGAAAGGAGACGAAGGAAGTTAAGGTATGGAAGACGTGAAACTAAGGGAAAGAATTGGAAAAAAAATGTAGATGAGAACAAGGATCTATGGAACATTAAATTGAGGTCATAATTAGTTTGAAGATCAATGGCTAACCACTACCCCCAACCTATCTAACTACAACCTACGTACTACAGCCACTAACACAAGCCTGGAATAAAGAAAGAACCTGATTAAAGTTTTTACTTTCTATGGTAGTGAGGCATGGACTCCAAGGTCATAAAAGAAGATTTGAAGCAATGGAAGTTCAGCGTTAAAGAACAATGATGAAAATTAAATGGGCAAAGCGAATCACCCATGAAGAGAAAGTCAACTGTGAAGGATAGAGAAAGAAAGGAGTCAGTTGACTATACTACAAAAAGAGGGAATCTCCTTCGATATACCCACTCTGTCAAAATGGTCGCTATAAGACAGTAATTGAGAGAAGATTGACGGCAAGAGCTACAGAGTAGGACGTAGAATTGAACGCGTCAATCAGATAAATGCGAATGTAGTGAGGGAGTGAAGGAGAAACGAATTGCAGCCGAATAAAAAAACGTGAGTTGGGAGATGTAGCCAACCAATATTCGGATTTAAAACTGCTGATAATGATGACTTGTGTATTCTATGATAATGATGAAACAATATTTTATTCTGGGATAAGTTGCTCTCATTGATCCCAATAATTTTTGAGGATAATTTAATAAGCATAATAATTAAGTGAATTTTCTGTCAGACACTCTTTTCCAGCATATTTTTTCATTTTTATTGTAACTAATATGTATGACAAACTTCACATCTGTTCTGAAGTACTTTTTCCGCGAAACCAATGGTACATAAGTAGGCATTTAAGTGTCACAAGTCTATCTCGTATCGATCGGTAACATTAGTGGATGTTTTTTAACCCAGCTTCTTCATCAGTATCATCCGATTGGTTGACTGTAGTCATCCACTCTTCTCTTTGCTTGGCTAAGGTATTTCACATGTTTGTCGTTAGGCCTTCCTCGTGGAGTTTTCTTTTCTATTGAATTCCTGGCTATGGTATAATGTCTCACACCATTACCTAATTCACACACACACACAAAACGCGTTCATACTTTTTCATTTATTTTTTTTCTGCCCATTCGATCTAAAGGATCCACTTGCAGCTCCAGGTTTTGAAGGCTGCTATTCTTCTGTTGCCTGTTTTTCCAATGTTACATATCTAATCCATAGAATTCCCCACGAAATCTTCCACGTTATGTCTTGTTTATAATCTTTTCTTCTTTAAGCATAGTAGGTAACTGCCTTTTCGTGGTAAAACCCTCATTTGTTTGAGGTAATCCGCTTCTGATATCCATCGAGTCCTTCCATCCCATGTTATGCTAATTCCTACGCAGGGGATATTATACAGCGTAATTATGTTAACTACATGGAGAAGAATATTCTCGTAAAAATCACGTATGATTATGAGTCATATTCACAACATATAAGACTTCCCGAGTCTTCATCTATTATTCATCAAACCTAATTATTGTAATTATCGGTAGAAACAAGGAAATTTTTTTAAATTGACGAACTCACCTGCCGCTTGGTGCCTAATTCACTCGTTAGTAATCTTCATAGCAGTATATTTCAATAAATGAGCTTATAGAAATAGGCAGTAATTTTTTTTCTAATTATATTTCGAAAAAATTTAAAAAGATCTGTGTACTTACTCTCCCAACAAAATGTATGTTTTCGGCAAAATTTCGCCGCACAAGTGGGTTAGAAATTTAAATTCCAACCCTGAAAAGCAATGTAGAAACCTTTGGCTCTTGCCATTTTTTATAAGGTGTACGAGACAACGGCCGAACGAGATGTTTTCTGTTATCCTTGATACGTACTTCAAAACATTTAATTGGGAAAATGTCATCATTCACTACATTCAAATTTTTATTGAGTTTTAAACTAGTCATATATGCAATGTGGTTTTATCTGCCCGTATCCATCCTGCCCATATGATCATATAAATTGAAGGAATGTTAAATGGAGGCACAGAATTCAGGTTTGGATTGGTTTGAATTCAGGTTTAACCAATTTTTGACTAAAAGTAAATTTGGCAATGCCATCGTGGGATTAAAAAAATATATTAATAAATAACATATTTTGTTCTTTTCTGTTCTGGGATGTTTTTTTATCATTAAATAGCCAGAGAGAATAAACTTTTACGAAAACGAATACGAAATGTTTAGATAATAATATATAGATGTGTATGTCTCAACCAAAGGAATACGTATACAACTACCTCAGTAAAAGTGAAGATATATTATTTTTCAAATCAGCAGATGATGATGATTAATATTTTGTGATTGAGGCTGTAAAATTTCTTTCATTCACATGTCTTCTTCCATTCAGGGATAATTTGCGTGGTTTCATTTTGTCTGAATGAATCGGAACACCCAAAAGTAGGTATCTCAATTCGTTCGTTGGGAGGTTCTTCAATTGTTTTGTGAAGAGTATGATGCACAGAATGGAAATATCCAGACGAATCTCGTAATTTTTCTCTATTTTTTTCCTTCTGGACTGACACCCAAAAAGTATTCCGAAGGATTTCCGCGAAAATCACTGGAGGTAAAATTTCTGATGTCTCTAGCTGGATCGTCCAGTGTTCTTCCCTTAAAAAAATTACAATTTGACTCGCCTTTCAGCCCTGTCATTCAGAGCTGTGACACCCTTAAGCCAGGCCTTTCCAACCTTCTAATGGCCCTCGGCAAATTTCAGCAAAAACAATCTACAGCGGAGTTGATTGCAATGCTTCCTTCGTGTTAAAACCGAGAGCCCTAATAGCCTTGCGGGCGGAATTATCTCTCGGGCACATCGACTTGACAGGGCGTAACACACATCTTAGAGATCCCATGTTGAAATTTCGATATTTTTCCGCGTGCGGTTTAAACTCACCACTTCTTTCATTCACAAAAATTCTATTGTTAGAAATTTTTTAGACTTGTTTTCATTTGAAGTAGTCGCACGTCTTTGTTGCTTTGCGTCTTATGAATGCGTTTCGTGCAACTATATCGAAATTAAATTATCCATTGAATTCATATTGAAACAAACCCGAGCTAGCTAGAGAGCGTTCCATCACAATCATTATAAGATGAATAATAATGAAATCGTATGACTTCTGAGTCGTGAGGTCAAATGCTTGTTCGTTATGTTTCCGTTGTGATTTTTTTGGGTGGTTTATTTATAGTGTCAAAAGACCAGAGGAATGGAAGTATATCAAGCCAGCTCATTAAATCCGTTGTATTATTTTTGTGTCCTGAGAATACAGTGTGTTCTTTGTTTATTTAAATATAAATACAGAATACTTGAAATTATCTGCATTTAGTGATAGGTATATTTTGTCGGCCGTAGGTATATGCTACCTTCTACTGCCGTTTTTTTCCCTTTGTGTGGTAGATAATCTTTTTCAATCACCGCCATTGTTTCATAAAATTTATATTTTTAACTATAGTATTATTATAATAACTAGCTATAACTTGAAATATTTGTCTTACCTAGTTGCTAAAACCATCTTAAATATAAGTTAGTTTTTTGCCGTTGTTTTAACTCTCTCTTCGGGAGAAATACGGAAACACGTTACTTGCGACCGGTTACTGAGTAGGAATCATCTTCTGGTGGAGATGGCAATCTGAATCGCCAGAAGATGGTGTTCTGTAATGAAACCGGTCGAAAAGAACGTGTACCTATTCTCCGGAACAGCGAAGTTTTCCCCTTTTAACGCGAAAAAGCACTCCTGTTGACATGGGGTTTTCGCTGCAGACACAATGCACGATAAAGAATTACTCTCATTCGCAATGGACGCACGACTAAAACCGGTTACTTCGCGGGTCAGGAGAGCAAGGATATAGAACCCTATAGGACCGCCGCGAGGATCTCTCTTCAACCGTCGCGGAGCTTCTCTTTTGTGGAAGAGGATCCTTTGCGGTCCCGCACTCGCACTCGACGTGGCCTCAAAGCTCTCGGTCGTGGGCATCTGGTGGTCGGCGCCCACGCCCCGGCAACGGGCAAGTCCCCGCGGCCGGAAGACGTCGAGGGACACGAAAGTGAGACCCGTTCAATCCTCTCAGCCCGACGACATCCACTCAAGCGAACACCCACGGGCCCTCCGCAGTCTTCCGCATTTTCGAGGCATTCAAACCCAATTAATGAACTTCCCCTCCCCACCCGCTCGAAAATGATCGCTGAATTTAATTTTCAGCAGCGGAGGAATTGTGTCCCTCGGCCGCGAGCCATTTGGATGAAAGGGATATTGGGTATTAGTAGTAATTGGGTGCTTGCTGACGGCCGTATCTATTTAAAAGATTTGGCGACGTTCTAGAAATTGTGAGTGAAATGACGCCTTCGCATCTTTGCTGTGTTTACCTACCCACACCACGCTCCCCCCAGAGTTGGCGTGTGGGACTTCAAATAGCCAAACGGCTGGAATATTTATGGCATCTTACCAAGGCATCGCGTCTAAGTTCGTGGGGGATTTGACCTTAATACAACAGGGCACGATGTCAACCGTTCCAAGCATTTTATCAAGAATTTATTACCATTGCCTCAATTGCCGTTTCGTATGCTTTGATAGGATGTCTATCCTGGTGTTTAACAGTTTTTGAAGCTTGATTTCAATGTTTCCGAATTCGGGAGATAAATTATTATTCTTGAATGATATATTTGGTATGTAAATTATCTAAATGTATGTATTCTTAATTTGTACGTCTACACCCCTACTCACCCTACTATTTCTGCCACAGCGTGTGATGATGGTAATTTTTTTACCCATTGACATATTTTTTAAAAAATTGGTTGAGTTAATATTAGATACGTCTTTTAAAATGATCTTACGAACGTGTTACACCGATAGCAGGTACATACCATGTAGCACATTGGTAAACAGACCATTAATATTGAACAGTAATAACCTTTCAGAATTCAGTAACGGCACATGCTCTTCTTGACGCTATGTTGTTTTTTCTTCTGTATCCTAATCTGATGGCGAAGAAGTCGACGTATTCTGTCTTATCCTTCCGAGATACAAGATCCTTCGACGAGATCCTTCTTCTACCTTTTTCCGTTCATTCTCTACATTTCAATGAAATGGAGCTGTTGCCTGAACTAAGCGTTGCAATTTCAGCAGGGAAACATATGACTGACGGCCCTACAATGCAGTAAGCTCCAATATTCACGCTGTGCGAGGGTGTGTTAGATACAATAATCATTGGATGAGACTAAATGTAAGACATAAAACATTTTTAGGAGACGATACTAATAGGCGATCTCGGGTTTTAATTTTCTCGAAGGACTTCGTATAATATGAATGCCAATCAGAAGAGATACGTAAAGAATCTATTATCAAGATAGCTTTATGATTGAAGACGCTTGAATATATTAGTGAAATGGCTATGAATATCACTTGAGATGGGGAAAAATGACCCCGGATGTCGGCGCACGTTTAAAACGTTTTAAGCATACCTGCGAAATCGATTGATATTAGTGGATTTAAGGATATTTTGGATAACTGGGCATGAAAAACGAAATTTTTTTAACTATCAATATTCTATCGCTTTCATGTAGGCATTTGTTTAATTATCCTCTCCAGTATGGGTCCCATTCACTGGTGCGAAATTCCGATATCGGTATTACTGTCGTTTCATTGGACATTAGAAATGTTTCTTAAGTTCTCACACCAATTGAAACTATTTAATGAACTATTCCCTTAGACATAGCGCAGAGCCCATCTTGGGGTACTATCGTATGGGAATAGTGTTAATGAACTGAGAGGTGTGTCCAAGGTGATTTGTTCGGTGGATGGAGCTCATTACGCGAGCGGATGGCGTCGACAGTTAACACCGACAGGAGTGTCGAAAAGCAATTAAAGACTGCCCATTATTGGCCACAGGATACGAAAAGCTATTTTCTATAAATTATATGGTCAGCGGTCATTAATGGATAAGCAGGAATCGAACACTAGGAGTTGCTCGAAGGAACCGATAATTCACTCGAAGGCACAATTTTACAACGCTGTTGCGACGCCATTAATCACATTTATTTTTTGGTGAGGCCAGGTGCCGTTCAGTCGGTCGTCCTATTTATGACTTGGCTCTTCAACTTTGTAAACTGATCTTAGGCAATAGAGAAGAGAACGTGCCATAATGTACTACGTGATAATTGACCTTTTATGTACGTTGATATTTGGGTTTAAATATACATTGAAGTTGGTCTATTTGAATGTTTACCTTTATGATTCACTATGACATAAATTATGTCGATAACAGAAAACTTCCTGTTCATTTGGTCGCTAATTTATAAGAGTTAAACTTTGAAAAACAAGTGATCTCTGCATTTTCGGGTTCACCGCGAAAGTCTTCGAACCTACATTTGAAAAACAAGCGTTATATAGAAATAAAGTGAATAATTCAGGTTTTGTGTCTCCCTAAGGGCTCTAAATAAATATTTTGCTACTCATATTTTAATCATATGCCATATTTTCAGAATTTGAAATACATTTTTGTCGTTGTGTGCGAATTATGTGCATTTTCTATGCTGGCTTCAAAGACTCACTTTTATTCTTTGGTAATCTGCCGGTAAGGGAAGGTTTCTGATGGACACGGCAAAGCATCTCAGGAACCCACACCACAATAACCCATTCTTCGTTTCCGCATATTTTCTGCCGCCATTCATTGCGTCAAGCATGCCTAATATTTTCCTCTCTCTACCTCACTTACCCAACATTCCAAATACCACATTGTCCAAATATCCATCGCCACTTAGGACACCTCTGCATTGACTTATCCAGACTTCTTTGGATTTCTACTCAGAGCATTCTCTTCTCCCCTACCATGCCCAAACCTTCTTCGTTCTTTTTACTTGCCGCCCATTTCACTTATTCCATTCTACTCCACATTAATTTCAAAAGATTCAAACCTATACTTGTCATCTCGCCCAACGACCAAATTTCCAAGGCATATAAAACCACGCTCTGTATCAACGTTTTCACTAACCTTTTCTTTATATCCTTACCTTCGGTCTTTGCTACCAATTCCTTCATCTTGTAAATGCATCTTTACCTTATGCTATCCTTGCCATATTGACCACATTCGTCTAAAAAACTACCAATATAGCTTAACTGTTCTGTCTGCCCAAGTTTAACATAGACCTCCATGTCACAATAATCTCATTACGCTTGTTTTTCATTTATTTTCATCCTATACCTATCACACTGGCTCTTTAGTGAGCTTAGCAATGATTGCAACCCCTTGGATAATTAAAACATGATCGTTTGGAAATATGAATGACCTGATCACAGTTTCCCACCTATTTTTACTCCTATCTCTAGTCCTTCCATTTCCTCCACGTGTACGTTGAAAAGCACGGATGATAACTAGCAACCCTGTCTTAACCCCGCCCTACTACTGCCCTCCCTGTTTCTCCATCGGCTACCCTCACCTGTAAAACCTGAGACATGCACAGTTTTTTGATAAGTGTCCTATCTACTGAAATAGGAGGGGCGAGGTAGCCCAAGGAGGCTCGCCTGTGGAGCTAAAGGTTGCGGGTTCGATCTCCAGCAAAGGTGAAAAATTTTCAGGAACGAGACAACCTAACAAGATAGCCGGAATGGCTAGTGGCA
>LYUA01000046.1:1085140-1098280 GCA_002093875.1 Calopteryx splendens | reverse complement strand
TATGCCACTAGCCATTCCGGCTATCTTGTTAGGTTGTCTCGTTCCAGATTTAATTCATCATGATTATGGTGGATACTTAATAACCATTTCTGTAAGACAAAATTTCCCCCAATTGAAGGGAAAGTTCTGATTTTTCTACACAATCTCTTGGCATAAATATCTCGCTGACACCATCTGCCATGTGTTCTTGCGGAGGTTTTTGGGACATTGTGCAGGCGTAGATGTATGGAGTGCATAAGTCGATTCCTGATTTCATCTCGAACATCTGAGGTGCCAAAAAGTTTGCTAATAAGTAAAAAAAAAACAAAATACTCTCGTGATTACCGTGGGGTTTGAATCCGCGGATTTTTTTAATTTCGTCAGTGAGTTGATAACTCACCAGTCTATAGAGCCTTAATCTATTTTATTTGAGCTACTTTGTGAAATTTTCTTGGTATCAAGCAATGAGAGTGGACATTTATCATTAAAATAAGCTCGTTATGATATAGGCAAAACAGTGCCGGTTATGGCCAAACGAATGAATCAGGAGATATGAACGAGGAAGTACTCCGTTACAATGATGCATACCTACATTTTCCCCCAGTTTCGCAATGTACCTATTCTTAAGTGATTCATTCTAATTCATGCTGAAATAATTGAGAGAGAACGGCCAGCAGCAAGTTGGATTAGCTCTGCCGAAATCCTTTCTCCTTCAGAACTTTTTCTTGTTATCGATGTGGGTAATTAGTCATTCCGATGTGTGCTATTTAATTGGTTAGAAAGCGAGCGACTCCCAGAGGGAAAGTAAAAAAAACAAGGAAAATCTTAATTTTCTTTCAGATCCGACCAGATTTCCTGGAATGTATGAAATCCTCCCAACAAAGAAACAAAATATTGCAAATGAGTGGCTGATCCAACTCCCTAATAAGGCTTCAAAAGCGGTTTGCTTAGCTCTAGATATATTTCGGTCTCTCTCCGTGGTGTTCCTTATATTTTTTAGGATATGCTGTGATAGAAAATTAATAACATTTCCGAGTTCGCATTGCGTAATGTAATGTAAAAATATTTTGAAAGCTATCATTTTAAAACAATTGACAGTTAAATTAAAATATGTTCACTTTTCAGAGGTAGGTACCTTACCGAAGTTCAGTTTTCCATCCATTTAGAATGGGAGTGAACAGCCATGGAAAATGGGCGGTTCTCATTTAACATTTGCAGCATCCGGCTATCTCTGCAATTATCTGCGCACCAATACATTACTCTTTCTGGCCCAACTGCGTTTCAGCACATTTTTCACCGCTTTGAGATACCAAGGAAGATTGAGTCACTCCGTATAAATCTACACTCGTCATCAGCCACGTGATAAATCTCCACCGTGTGAAGAAACACATAAATATAAGATCCCCGATCTGAGACGTATGCTTCAAATCAACTGGTGACCGCTACTGGATCTGGATCCTTAATTTCAACTTATTTGGCTGATTTAAAGCCTTTCGGCCATCGGTCACGCGCCGACACCAAATACATTTCGGTAGATACGAATAAAAGAGGAAGGTTTTGCGATCGAGAGTGAAAATTTATTATTACCATGAAGATTCAAATGCCAATTTGGTTATTTTGGATTCCTGTCAACAGTAAGTGCCATATAATATGCCCGATGACGCATGACATGTTTGAATTGTGGTCGGATACGCATTGATTGCGTTTGAATCGATAACTTTTCATTCCCCGCTAAAAATTGGGATGCAGTTTAAAGTTAAAGGGGCGATAAAGAGATATGAGGTCCAAATCGGAAGTGGAAAAAGCCCATCTCAAACCTTCTGAGGGCTCACAAAGAGAGAGAGAGAGCAGTTACTGTGTGGGATAATACTTTGAAACGGCTCGCTGTTTTATCCCTGCAGCGTATTTGCTAAGGGCATTGCGATGTATTTATGTACCGTAGGGATATGGAATATTTAACAGGGATTGTGCGCGTAATGTTGAACGATCTGTAGGTTAGCTGCACCTGCCCCCTGCTTTCATGACGCCGTGAACCTTGTTTCCATGTACATCAGCCCACTGGAGCCCCCACGTGGTAATGTGGCTCGGGTTTTATGACCAGGGGTTTTATGAAGTCTTTAATTGTGTAATCCGGCGAAATTATGATACGTATGTTCGCTAAAGAAACCTCGGCTTTTCTATCAAAATTATAGAACTGCTTTACCCCGTGTCCGCAAAAGGATCGCGGGAGGGACGAGGCAGTATAGTTCGTGAAAACTGAAGCGAACGTTATTTTTTACATTTATTCGAAAGTTTCTTCGATGGATTTCAAATTGTTACCGACTACCTACGGTCTCGAGAACTTTTTTCCTTATCTCACTCTCTCTCTGGATAAATATTTGCCGTATTTGTGGCTTTGGCCTCCAAACGTTAGCTTCGTTGATCGTGGAACGTGGCTGCTTCACTGCTGATTCATTGGGCTATCCTCCCTTGGAGAGAGGAAGGGAGAAGGTTTTTCGGAGCGAAGTACGTCACTCGGGGATGAAAGAGCCGTGGCAGTTCAAGGGGAACCGCCGCTCCACGGAGGCGGCGTCCCGCGATGTTGATGAATGCGCGCCTCGAAAGAGAATTTGAGTCGAATGCGGATAAAAACAAGGTGGTCGCGAACACGTTTTTTTTTCACGCCCCGGCAGCGCATGTCCCATTAATGTTTCAATTATTCAAAGCCTCGGTTTGTAAATAACACGCTTGAGCTGCGAGAAATGTTCATCAAATAGTTTTCCGATGCGCATGATTACTAGAAAAAAACCAATGAAGAGGTTTCGCATCGATGCGCTAAAGGAGGAACTACTGACGTGACTGCTTTGCTTATTAAGATGTGCACTTTTTTCTATTGAGTTGGAAAAGTGACGAGTTATTAAATTTCCATATATTTGCTCCCGATAGCTATAGCTGCATAATTTTTTAGCAATGATTAATTATTTGAGAGACGGCATCTGTAATCACGTTTCTTTTATAAATTTTTCACTTCAGCAAATCCGAATGAAGGCTGTCACTCTAGTATTTTAATTTTTTAAATATGCGAAAAATTAAATTCAAACTTTAAATATTTCGAAATTAAGTTTGCGGAAATAAGCTTGCGGAGCTGTGTTTATTCGTGAATAGCATTCGTTTCGTGACTATAGATTTTTAAAATGTTATTTTGGATTGTAACCTTTGTGAAGGTGTTTTTATATCAATTTTAAGTGCGAATGATGGAAAAGATGTCAAAATTAAATGGAACTAAAACAAACTTGCATTAAACATGCATTGGTTTGAGTTAATTCATAAGGAGTTCATGTAATTCTGAGTTCGTAAATTTCCACCAGTAACCTGAGTACTTCGTAAACCTGATGAAAGACCGTCGGTACGGGTAGTGGAATTATCAAAAAGTTTACTGGAATCATCACGAGAAATTATAACGCATCACGAATTAGAAAGTAATCTTCAGGTCATGAAGATGACTTTTTAAGTTGAAAACTTGGTCGTGGTATTAAATAAATTTTCGTGGAAATTACAATATTCGTTTTTTTTTTAGTGTGAACTGGTTCCACAAAATATCTCTTGAAAAAACCCAGTTCATTCTTCATCGATAGGTTTTCCCAATGATGAACAAGAATTTTGAATCTGCGTGAGGGAATCAGAATCCTTTTAGGATTCTCTAGCCTCATTAAATTAATATCAAATCTGGAGCGTCGAGTGCGACACTGAGCGAGAATGATGAAAATGGTAACGATTGTAAATATTCCTGTTTTGAATCCCAAACTTTAATCCGTGACGGTGGTAATATTTAGGTGATGATATTTATTAGAACACGTTTAAGTGTTCGGGGGCGTGAATTTTAGAACTATTCGATCTCTAAATTTCGAGCAAAATTTCGACTTCGTCATCAAGTTTCGCACCCCATCGTGGTCGTGTGGTAAGGGTGTGGGGATTAGATCAATATTTACTGAAGAGGTGCGACAATAACGTACGACCGGTATTTCATTCGGTGTCCATTTCACCGAAATTATCCGTATTTCCTAGGCACCATACAGTCAACTGGGTTACTTGGCACATTGCCCCAAAATAGCATCAGGGTGTGCGTTAGAAATCGCTTTCAAGCCCCAGAAGTAATAATTGCAAGAGTATCCGTCCACGCATTGGATTTAAAATATCCCGAATTTTTATCGTCCCGTGGCCCCGCATCCATTTCTCCGGCGACAGACGTTAAGTGCTGGCTGATGGTGAAGCATGTGTCAGGATTGCGAGATTGATTACTGTAGTTCGCGTTCATCCTAATGAGTTCGCAGTGTTTTAACTCCAAGGAGAAGGAAAAATGAGACGATGTCAGGCTCCGAATGCAATAATGAGGTAACGCCGAACTTTTTTTTTGCGACCGGGGGAAAAAAATACATCACGATTTTCTCATTCTATTTTACAAAAATTCGCCCATTGCCCGCGAGTGGATGGAATCGGCAGGTCTCTCGGCCCACTCGAATCACTCCTCCCGCTCCGTTAAAGGCTTTAAATCCAGATATTCTGGTCCACTTAAATGCTGTTAACCCGTTCGAGATGGTGAGGTAGTGCTAAAATTGTATTGCCCAAAAATCTCAAGAGGTGATAAATTTTTTCGGAAGAGAGTGTTCCGACGACGACAACCTTGTAATCACGTGTCATTATTCAAAATGCTGCCTTGAGTACCTGTCGAATAATGTGGAGGAATAATAAATTTGGCCGGAGAAAATTAAACCAAAGGCGGCGACATTAAAAATATGTTCAAGTGACCGTGCTCCATTGTTTGAACGTGTAAACCCTTCCTCCTGGTAACCTCACTCACGCATCCAATACCTTTTACTGGCGATAATGGCTTGAAATAATTTGATGTAATCATTCGTCAGCCATAGTATGGTCAAATTATTTTGTGTGACGTAGATAACTGTTTGAATTCATTTTGGTATTCCTGTTCCAGATGTGTTCCTCATATGTTTCAGTCCATATTTCCATATGATCGTCCAGTTTAACGCTTATTATAGTTCATTTATAATCCAGAATGGGAGTTTAAAATATTCGAAAAGTCGATTTGCACTTCAAAAATATTTTTAATACAATAAGTGATTACTCAGCTATTGTTGAGTTACTTCAATTTGTATTAATTAAAAAGATATCAACGAAAATAGGTCTTTATCGTAAAGAAGATTATTTTGTTTACACATTCTAGGTTATATTAATTGACTTGAACCTCTTTGTCTTGACAGGAAATAGGAGCCAGCTTTCACATAATGGTAGCTATGCTTATAGACTATATTAGAGAATATTAGACTTATTGTTATTACTTCTTTTTATTGGTGGCCATCCATTATATATATTGTTGCCTACTGATTATTTTAAACATTTTGTTTTTCCCCTTTAAAATATGTGTTGGTAAATATTTTACGCATAAGATGATAGCGTGCATTTTTTTGCTTAAGATAATTATTTGAAGCAACTTTGATTTTCTTGTTCCCGCTGGATTCATGTGTTTCAGTGCATATGTCTATTTAATCCAGTTTTACGCCTATTATGGTTTATTTATGATCCACGGTCATTTTACGATAGGAATGTCCACCGACCGTTCCAATGTTCCTTAAATTCTCCTAGGGTCAAGTTATATCCTTTTGAATTCGTGGCAACACAAATATCGCGTCTGCCGTTGCATAAGAATTTGGAGGGATATGGCTGTCGCCTCATCACCCAGAGAGTCGCTTAGTGTAAACCGCCGTCATGCTCGCATAGACTTCCCACCGATTGAGAGAAAAAAAACACGAATAATTGCATCTAAGAAGCAGTGAACCACATAATATTTCAAATTGGAAGTCCCCCCCTCAACCAATAATTAAAGTATTAAATTACCCTCACTCTGCAAAATAATAACGGCCTTTGAAATCTTTTTCTACGCGCAAACCTGTTTTCATTGCGGGAAAACTGCCTCGGCCGGCCCGGCATATTTGTACACGTGCGCGCCCCTCACCCAAAGGGTACACGCCCCGCTCTCCTCCCACCGCTTGGTCATTCCTGAACTCTGTTAACCCCCGCGATCCCTTCTTATTTCCAATCCGCTCACCGTTAAGGAAGCCCCTTCTCGCCACCATCCACAGCAAAAGAGGGATCGTTCACGTGATGGAATAATCAATATTGCGTATCGATTTTTCGGAATGGCTCATTCATTTTTTTCGTTTGATTTATTATCAAGTAAAAAAATATTTTGGCGCCTTCTAAATCTATCGCCGAAGGTCATGCGGGCCCCGTAAGACGAGAAACGAGAGGAAGACGCAAAGAGGACGAGAGGAATGAAATAGTAAACAAGTATAATGAAATAGGAGTGATGCATGAAAGGAGAATATTGGTTTGAGAAACCTTGAGATATTAATGGTTTTTTTTAAGGACAATACAGATGGGGAAACGGAAAAAAGGTCATACGATGGAGACCAAGATAATGAGGAATGGGAGAAAGAAGAGCTGACAGGCTCGTAAGAGAGGTAGCATTAGTAAGGCGAGAAATTGAAGGAAAGAAAAGATTTTTCGGTAACAGAGCATAGTTATAGGGAGCGTCTGCGAGCCAATCCTAGGATTAATGAATGACGCATGGTTACGATTGTGAAGCGAGAATTGACGTCTGAGGTCCAGTGACCCAGAATTTTTTATTTTAATTTCTTGGATTTCGACAAGTTTTCATAAATCATAGGTGGTAATCTCAAATATTTTTAGTTGTCCACACGCGCAAAAGTAGTGATTTTAACACTAACTACAGGAAGTACTCTGTAAGTAAACCACCTAACACTGGAAAATAATATTTTGTTAGAATAGTTATGACTGGAATGAGTTCGAAGTGATATGTGAAAGCTGCGCCTCACATTTTTTTGAGTTTTTGCAACATCATTTTCCCAGGAAATTTTGTGCAATGGAATTTAAAATTTGAAAGAGTGTTTTGAATTTTGAGTTCCCATACAATAGTTAAGGGCTTTTAAAAGCATGACATTTCAAAGTAATTTGGTTAAAAGCAATAGTTAACACACATGTTAATAATGTTTCTAATAGTTAATGCATCATAGGAATATCGTTTTTTTCGAGATCCACGTAACAATGCGGAGAACTGCATGCGTGTTTCTTGTTACTACACATGCGTTGGAAATCCATTGTTTTGTTAATTTATGCTTACTGTAATATCTTTTTTCTCCATTTTAATTGACGGACACACGGATGGAGATGGTGTAGCCTCTCGGACGCGATCTTAGTTTAAATATTATGCACCGATTCATTACTTTTGAAGTGAAGTGGCAAGCAGTACAATGGGATATATAAACGATTTAGATATTCCATGAGCTTCATCGAAATAATAGCTGCGGTAGCACCATTTTCGCATTTCCACTTAATTTTGTACATGTGTAATAAGTTTGCATTTAAACTATGTTGGGTCAGTTCAATAGTAAAAATTGTCTTTATAACATTCACTTTGATTCTGCCAGAGGTAATTTCATTGCTGATTTTAATTCTTTTAACATGGATGCCTCCATACTTCATTTTCGTGAAAATTGCGTACATTGTCTTTTAAATAATTTTTTTATTTTCCGGTCGAATCATTTATTTTTTATATTTATTCCTTAGTTTAATTTTTTTTATTTTCTCAGCATTCATTGTTGCTTTCTTGTACATTTGCGGTGCTCCATTTCATTTAGACAGATAAAATTAATAGCCTTATTTCATTCCGCGCAATCAAAATATTTTTCAGGTGAGTCATAGGTATGCAACGATGATCAGCAAATTTTCATTTCCTTTTCATTTTTACCAGCCTGAGTTTGGATTTCCGGCAAAACACTTGTGTGTATGTGATCGTTGAAAACTAATTACAGGAGTTTGTTATCCGTGAACTCTTAGGGATTTGACAGCCCGTCCCTTTGTTTCCCAATTGTGTTAATCATTATGCAAGTTATGATTATTAAAAAAATTGATCCCGAATTTCTGAATCATTGGTACTTAGCCAATGATTTTATATTTCTTGGCTGTTTAAAATATTGTTGTTCGTGTAGTTTTTTCAGAATTGAGTGTGTTTACAACACCCCTAACTATTTACTCCTTTGAACTGTAAAAATATGCATTCATTCCCATATCGTTTCACATGGACATGTCTTTCGTTTTGCCATTGAGCTAGTACACTCTGGCACTTCTCCCGTTCGCTGCGCAGGTTCCCTCCAGGACCACTGACCGCCCTCACGCTGTTCTTCATGTAAAGTAAGCCTCATCCGATTAACAGGAAATCATATTCATGTAATTAAAATTTAAAACCTTGTTTGCTGAATGATCTAAGAGTATCCTTAAAAAAAATTTGGGCCCAATTAGCTGAGCTGAGAGATTTCATTGTCAAGTATTTATATCGAATGCGAAGATGACTGCTCTTCTTGTCATGAGGGTCGCTAAGCCGAAGCATCGCTGGCTGACGAAGCTCGACTCATGAAGCCTTGCGTATCTCACTGCACTTTAATAGTAAAAGCATGCATTTTCTTTTTATTTTATGCTGATCTGGAAAATGTACAATGATGAACTGTAGGTTAAGTTATTGAAGTAATGTAAAGCACGAAAGCTCCGTTGAGGCGGGTTTGTAATCCACTCCGATTTGAACTACTCCTGATGACCCTTAATGCTGTTAAATAATCACTTTCGTAAATTAAAGATGCGCCCTTTAAACTGCACAAACTACGTTGTCCTTCACTTTTATGTGCTACTTTCTCAGCCTATGCAATGGTAGCTGTGATTGCATATCAGGCGTTTTTTGCTATTGCCACCCATCATATGCTGAGACGGACCACCAACATCGTCCTTATATGGCATGCAATTTCATGTATTTATCACCGTAGTTGATCGAATTAAGGTTTCATGCATTCAAAATTTA
Organism: Calopteryx splendens; assembly: GCA_002093875.1. Lineage (NCBI taxonomy): Eukaryota > Metazoa > Arthropoda > Insecta > Odonata > Calopterygidae > Calopteryx > Calopteryx splendens. Next base: position 1,089,378 of record LYUA01000046.1, on the reverse strand, counting down.
TGTGTTAGGTTTATTCATGGAATTTCCTTTGCTAGTAAAGAATAAGATGCAATATTGAATCTTCTTATTTAAAATTGACAAGGACCGAATTAGAAGACCTGCTAAAAATTCGGAGTGTTTTTCTCATTAATAATAATGCATTATTGCTATAACTTTCACTAGCATATTTATTGCTGTCATTCTCATTTTAATATAAATTTACACCGTTAAAAAACATTTTAGGTTGAGGATGGCGAGTCCGTTTTTATTTGCCGAGTAGATCTCGCATTATTCGCCAGGTCATGAAGGTTATTATACAGAGTTTTTCTATCAATATTTAGGTAACATACCTATAATTAGATTTCTGGTCAGAATGGCCTCACTTACAGTAAAAAAATCTAAAACGGGTTCTTAGACTTTTTATGCTCATATCTCCGTTGAGGATGATCTTAATGCCCTCAGCTGCCAAATGAAAAATAAATCATCGGGCATATCAGGACTTTTACAGTAACAACTTATGATAGGGATGAGAAGTCTCACACACAGGTACCTTGTATGCCCTCTGTATATCTTCTACTTTCAGGGTAAGCACACCCTTCAACCCAAGAACATATCATCTTAAATGCAGTGGAAAATGAATTTATCGAAACAGAGGAATCATTCATTTAGATGTAATCTAATTGTGACTGAAGGAAACGAAATAATTCAATTGAATCGTTGCGTTACGGTAGTCTTTCGGTAAGGTGCCGAGTGCTATGTAATTTTTGGTCATCAAAATTTTATTTTTTTCCAAGTGTTCATCAGGGTTTGTGGGACCACCAAAATTCCGACCAACAACGTTTGGAATGTTATAGTGTTTCCCAGAGATTGAATCATAAGAATTATACCACACCCATGTCGGAGGAGGATGAAATCGACGATATTTTTATGATTCCTTCATTTCTGATAAGCATTTCTTAGGATCGTTGTGCATTAAGATAATCCAGCCAGAAATTGATGTTCAGTGAACCAATATTCAATGCTGTATTTAAAAAAAATCTCATCGAAAGAGAAAAGTTTGTGAATATTAACAGGAATGTGGCGGAATGTTTCGTCGTCGGAATTTGACTTATTTCCAACGAGTATTGTTAACTGCCAGAAAAAAAAACGAAAGGCCCACTTTTATTTTCACGTTATGATCTTATGTTCTTCGAAGGGAAAACGATTCTATAAATCTCCCGACCTGGTTATCTCTCTCTTGACTTTCATTTGTGGTTTAACCTCCCGACACAGTTCGGCCCCACGAGGAGGCGATGATAATTTCGAAGGTGAACTCGAGGAGGTTTATTCATGCGATAAATTTACAACTGTATCTTGGCCAGAGGTGGTGTTTATGAGTAATTCCCGTGAAATTTCGTCATAATCCAATCAAGCATGAGCCGAAGGTCGATATACGTGCGAACAGATGAACACTCGAGTAATTAAGTCCCGTTCGCCCTTTCGTTACGAAATCGACCGACGCTCCTACGGATTGGAAATGAAATCCAACGGGAGAACTCCCCTGGCGAGATGGTCCTTCTGGTCGAGATAAGGACGGAGGTAGATGGGCAGGGTAAACAAGCTCCGTGTCGCTACTTTTGGAGCTCCGTGAGAGAATGAAAGTACGCTCAAGCGAAGTATGCTGGGGGCTTGAGTTAAGAATGTGGGTGAAACACAATGCAAAAGCCCTTTTCGTATTTACTAACGCACATTGTTCTTGCGACTCAGTAAATGAGCTGTACCTATGCATGAGAAATTTCGTATGATAATGGTTATTATTCAAAATAATGTTTAATACGATTATATGAAGTTCTATTTGATTTTAAATAATTTATTTTTCGTAAATTGCATTAGTATGGAAGAATTAAATGCAAAATGCAAATTAAAATATTGAAAAGTTACAATACCGTAGCCCAGGTGTTTCGTCTTACTAGTGTATTCATTTGAATTCATAAGTTTTATTTGTTCTATTTTTCATCAAAACTATATTTTTGGTGTATCAATAAAAATTTTTTTTTCTTGCTTTCTGACAATGAAATTCATCTAGTTTATCAGAAAACGAGTTTTGCGAGGTCGAGGTAAAAGAATTAGTTGAGGTTTTTTATTCGTGGACATGAGTTCAGGTGAATTCCTATTGATTATTATGCATATTTTTGAATTCTTGATCCGTATTTCCCAACACTCAGTGACGCTGTATTTATTTCAGCATTTCGTCAATGAATTTATCTGTACTTCTGTAACGTATCTTGCTTTATAAATTGCATGTGGCAGCAATAAAATGAGTGAACTATTGGTTGTCAAGTACCAAAAAGCATGCATTTAAAAATACATGGCTTTGATATTTATCTATTGAAATACAATGTTGAATGGGAGTAGTGAATATTAAAGTGTTTTTTATTTGCTTAATTGTTACATTAGTTATCTTGCTCCTCATCCTTAAGTAGCTGTGATAACGGGTCAATAGCAAGGCTAATCCTGTCGAAATTTTCGTAGCACGTTAATTAAGGTGCAACTCCTCTCTTATTTTACGTATTTTTCCCATTTGTAAAATCACGAAGTAATAAAAACAAAAATTAAAATTCCGAGTAACATGTGAGTAGAAAACGAGGAGTTTATGAAGACAAATTACTTTAATAGACTCATGAAGAAGAGAGAGACCGCTTGGACCCATTCTGAGGTGCGTCGATTTACTGGGAGCCACAATTGATGGAACATTTGTGAGGGGAATTAGAGATGAAGGACATGGGTGAATTACGAGTGGCTGGCGATAGAAGACATCGGCACTAGGCAACTGTGAGAAAATGAGAGATTGACAAGTTACAACATGATAGCTTGGATATATTCCGAATTTAGAACGAATGCTTAATAAGTACCTAAGACAAAGTAGCATGTAAAGGGTGTCAGATACATCTACATCTACATAGTAGCCTGCAAGTCATCGCGAGAGCGTATGGCAGGTGGTGTTAGGTCACCAGCCATTTCATATAATAGGGTTCATGACTTGTTTGGCTCCTGTACCGATGTAGCACAATCTCGAAGGGAAATCTTCGGAATCATGACCCATGTTTTAAGATTGCAATGATATCTAATTAAGCCATTTGGTACTGGATTAATAATAATTGATGCACGTTTCATACAATAGAAACACGTGTGGGACAGAGACAGACTCGTAAATTTTCACCCGATGTGTATTACGTAAATTTGATGACAAAACAGAAATAAGCAAATTACGAGCCTACACTTTAAAAAAATCCACTTTCTTTTCAGTATTTGTACCTTTCAATTTGCCACTATTCTTCCCTGCTATTGCTGAAATAACAAAACCTTTTATGCGGTAAGTTTTGTGAATATTTTATTAACTAAATACTTTAAGAATTTAACTGGAATAATTGTCATTTTCGAGACATTTGAAAGCAGTCACATTTGTGTGGATCATTTTAATTTTGTTTTAGCTATATACGTCTTTGGTAACGAGAAATAAATTTTTCCCTGGGTGTCAGCTCCGTTTACATAGTATCCTGCAAGCCGTCGCGCGGGCGCAAGGCAGAGGGTGTTACGTCACCAGCAGATCTAGATTCTAGGATTCCTGACTTGTTAGGCTCCTGTAACAAGGTAGCTACGGCTTTTTTTAATATTCCTGATGTAAAATAAGTATTCGTGTTTATAGTTAAAATTATTAGCACCTTGATGAAAAAAATTTCATTCATACAATGTACCAACTTGATGGCCTTCAGTTCAAGATCCAGCGTCTCATAATCTCCTTCCTATTCTTAGAAATTCTAACCTCGGTACTGGTAACTTGGATTATTACTTTAGGCGCAGAAAATCGATATCTAGGATTATTACCGCGGTACTGTAAACAAGGTACAGATAATTAGTTCTTTATCAGGGTAGGGGGGCATGTCCTTTCCCTGTTCACCGCCTGTGATTTCCCATGATGACCTCTGGTACCCGAAAAATGGTACAAAGCTTGGGTGAAGCGGAGGGTGCCAAGAGGCATCACCCGGAATAGAACCCGGGCCCTACGGTCAGTAGCCCAGCGCTCTAACCACTGGATTACCACTCCCCTTTTCACTGGTCATAATGATGTGGAATGGATAAGGTGAGAGGAATCCTAATTTGCATAGGATGCATTAAATTAGTTCCGTAAATTTGACTGAATATAGTTGATGCTATCGGCCGTTACGTGGTGGAAACGGTTCATCATTGAAAGACAAAACAACTTTATTTTTCCACAAACT
>LYUA01000046.1:1065268-1075303 GCA_002093875.1 Calopteryx splendens | reverse complement strand
CCTGCCCACCCACACTTTCGTGGGGCGCGGGGTGGGAGTGTCTTTTTTTTCTTGGGCGGAGCTGACTGGGTCAGTGGAGTCGTTCTGGTTTGAGGGCCGGGATTCGAGTCCCGTGGCTTCGTGGAATCGTATTCGTTGACGCGCTCTCGGGAGCGGAGCGTCTTTTCGGTTCATCCGGGGGGCAAATCTTTGCTTTGGTCTGCTAGACAAGGAGCTCCTCTCGCCTTGTGTTTTCCTCTTGGCCTCATTTTGCACGACCCATTTCTTCAGACTTTTAAAAGGGTTGTTTTTCGGCGATGAAAAATATAATACGTGAAGGTGCGTGAGTGGATGTTGAGTCGAAGCCCTCGATATGGAACGGTTGTTCTTTGGGGATTGAGTACCGTGGAAAGTAATCAGTTACTTTACTTTAATTCGGGCGTAGAAGTGCCTCTTGGGATCTTTTCTTTCAGTACCCATGATTTTTTTAATGTTCCATGTCCACCTTCGTCGTTTTCGATCAGATTTTTAAGCAGAATTTGAGCGCATTTATTCCCAGATTTGAAGCCTAAACATTAAAAATGTAAATTTTTCACTACTCGGGTGGTATTTTGTGATTAGAAGAACTTGGAATGCAGTTTATTCATGTCATACGAACGGAATGCTTCTTTTTAGTGAATTTTGGTACGCGTTTTACTGTAAGCACAGGCCAGCGCAGAATTCGGAAGGCTGTATAACAATAGGATAAGCCACGTATGGCTATATACGTCGGCCTACGGCGTCAACAAATGTTTCAACTGATGAAAAATTCTATTTCAAATTCATTAGGGTACAGAATTTAGGCTTTCCAAATTCCTTAGATACGTTAGCAGGTATGGTCTATTCATCTTTGAATTCGTCGAATTCTTCTCTTGTTCTGGGGGATCACTGTGGCAATGGATTCAATTTCATCCTGCTTCTGAGATTGAAAACGTTACGTAGAGCAAAAGGCGTTAGTTAACCTTATTCGAGGTCATTTTAGGTACCAATTACAGCGCATGGAGATAAATTACGATTGATAAAATTGTGTATCTCAAGCCAACTTTCGAACCATTATGAGGCCTTATACTGTTAGCAAATAGAAAGTGATTGAAAATTAAGCATATATGAGACCTTGTATCCCACCTACAATATGCTTGAATACGATCTTAATGGGTTTGAAAAGTGAGCTACGTTGGCCTAAATTATGAAGAATGAGAGGTTACGAACATTTTGCTTGGAGCATCGACTTATGTTTATCAAAATGGCGGATTATTATGGTCGAAGTAACGCCAAAATGAAAATGCTATTTTTTTTACTTGCAAGGGAGTTGGAGTTCTCAATTTCACTTTACGATGCATATCGACTCATTTGGGGTTAAGGGCATGCTGCTGAACACTGCTTTACACCTCCCGTTTTATTTCCACTTGTTTTCTGGATTTTCGTCCTCGGGGAACGCAAAAGTGCAACTTAAAAAAAATGTAAATTTCTACAGAAAAATGAGCTGATTTTGGAGTTTGAATTTTTAACCATAAAAAATTAATATCTTTCATCTGCTCGCTGAGCATCATCCAAATTATTTTTCACTTCACTGAATCGGTGTTAAAATATTTCCCTCTTAATATTGATCAATCTCCATGCTTCTCGCGGACAGCGTAAATAGGGTGCCATAGGTGTTTGATGATTTACAATGTATTTAAACTTTTTGTGCATTTTCTTTGTCTCCGAAATAAAATTAAAGCCAGATTGAGTATGCCGATGATTAATGGACCGCAGGCAAGACATTAAAGAAAGGAATTCCATCAATTTGTTTTATAACTGTATCAGCACTCTGGTCCCATTTGATGCCTAAAATGAGGAAACCGGGGTAAAATATCCGGGTTGGAAAAAAGTACTGCAAAGACGATCCTCACGAGAGTTTGAACTCGCCCATTTTTTTCTACAGTGGATAAATGGTCGCTTGAGTGAATGAGTTGCAAGAAATCTCGCGACATGAGTCAACAGGATGGACCAGGAGTTGGCTTGGGTGTTAATCTAGAGCGCCACCGTTTTCGCTCACTTGATGGCAAAAATGTTTCTTTCATTTGAAGCCTTAGGTTATAAATTCCAGAGCTGTTTGAATTTTTCTCTTATGGAACACCTCCAAAAAGCAAGCTAGTCACGCAGGTCCCCATAACATTTCTTTTATCCAGGAAGAAATTAAATCCGAAAGACGCCTCGTAACGAGAGTTGAAGGTGCATTTTGAAGAGAGGCATTAGAGTGTTCGCTCGAGTCCTTGTGGGTTTATTTCAAGGGATCCATTTTTCAGTCGCCTTCCCCGTTATTTTCGCAAGGGGGCTCTTGGCTGTATTTTTTTTCGGGTTGACGAATTCTTGCCTTTCCAGCTACCAATCTGCGTCACCCTTCAGGTAAACGGAATCAAAAGTACGTAATGCTGTTAGGGACGAGTTCGACGCATTTCTCAGTTTCATTCTACTCTCATGGCATCTGCCTCCTTCCTTTGTAACTGGTAGCTCAATCCTCATTAACTATTGTGCTCGTCAGCTATTGGTTCCATTCCTCTTACGTCATTCATTTCATCGGTACGCATCAATTTGTGAAGCCTGGTGCGCACCCAGACCGTAAAATAGTGATTTTACCCTTGATATTCTATTTTTTCCGACAAGGTCTCTGCAAAATTTATTTTCCAATATCGACCTTTAATATAAAAATTGCAGTGGCGACCATACATCGATATGGTGATAATTTTCGGTTGTTTTTCGAGTAATTTTGACCATGTCAGGTAGGTAGCTATATCGAACTTAATCGCCCATATTGAATACTCATTACCTATGCCTATATCGTAATAGTGTCGTACCAATAATCTCGTCTATGACGTGATATAAAGTATTTCGTCCATTTGAAGTCATCCACTCGGCCTGGTAGATGAGGAAAAAATATTGACATGGTGCCTATATAGGTATATGAATGGCATGGTATATAATGGTATATGGTTAGCTTTATATCCCTATTATTAGTCGTTCGTATCATCTTCATGGTGTAACTCCAAAAGCGACTTGACCTTTTCAGATGTTTATCATTCATCATCCCTTCCTCTCTCATTTCCTATGTGCTTCTGCTCCAATGAGTATCCAACCCCAGTGGAAAATAAAGGTAGAGTCCGTGTGTGTCTGTGTGCTTCGTATGATAAAAGCGTTTTCCGCCCAACGATCGCGTTATTTGCTCTAATAAATGTTTGCCCTCGGTGTGGATGTTTATTCTGGTTGAAAGCGATGTCTTTTAAGCCCGATGGTATGATAAAAAATACGGTAATTGCTGAGAGTGTCTTGGACGGTTACGTCATATGGATTCGTGTAACAAGTTGTGCAATTAGTCCATTGTTTGACACATTAAGAATGACGGTGGTCCACTTCAATAAGGTCGGTTTTCAAGAGGCGGGACGCAAGTATTGGGTATGGATTATGGGTGTTTGCAAATCATACGCCGAAGGCATGGAGGGAGTGAGTTGATTAAAAAAGATGAGGAGAAACTGTTCGACTTGGCGAGACTCCAACAGGGTCGGACGTAGACTCAAGCCACTGCTTAGGGCATTGGCGACGACCCTTTTCAAGATTGGATTCCGGTATTAGTGGAAGTGTTTCCTAAGCTTTTTTAATGCTCGCGGCACCCCAAAGGATCCGAAAATATCCAGATATCCATTGCAACCCTTCTCTTCCTCGTCGTAGCATTAGTGGTCGTCCACTATCGAACAAAATAAGATATACAGTACTCCGTTAGTATTCGACGATTCAACTATTGAGTCCGCTGTAACAGCTAAACAAAAGTTTTCACGTAAAACAGTGAACTGTACCTACTTTTATAATGAATGACCTATTTAGTAAAAAACTTGTAAAATTTCGGTTATAGATATTTTAACATAATAACGTGTAGTTTCAATTGACCGAAATCGGTAGTCCGGCCGGCGCTGCCCGCCTAGTTGGCTACTTAGTTACTGGATACTTAGTTTATATTTTTATCTGCATAATACCCTACAAGCCACCACTGGAGTGTGTGGCAGGGGGTGGGTGAGTCCAAACCAGGCATGCACTAAAGGAATGAAACTACTCAATGGGAGGAAGCCATGGACCGCAGAAATGGACACATGCGATGATAATACACAATACCTTAAGTGTCAAATGGAAGCTAATGCACGAAGGATAACGCGCAACTACGTTTTATACCTACTTAAAAGTGGAACACATGCAATTCAAAAACTACACATTATTACGTCATACTGTTTCAGGTAACATGCAAATAATAGACATTAAGAATAACATGTTATCCCAATACACCGCCGTTCACATGCAAACCTCACCTATCATGTCATCCCTACACGCTCTCGGTAAGATTATTGAGGTTCCTAATTCTTCTCTTGTTGCGGTACTCGTTTGAACTTTATCTTATTCCATAATTAGTTCTTTCACCGATGGATTCCAAATGCTCGATGCATATTATAAATGTGGTCTAACTAATGCGATATAGCGTTTCTCCTTTACTTTTTCATTGCACTTAACCATGACCCGTCTAATGAACCCTAGTTTCTTCATGGCGGCTCCACATACTCTACTAAGGTGTGTTCCCCACGAAATGTTTGGTGTGAACCCTAAGTATTTAATTGCCTGTGTATTCCTCAATTTGGTTATGTGAATTTCATACTTAAATTCGCGTGTCCCGTTCCTTCTGCCCGAAAAGTTAATCACTCTACATATCTTAAGATTTAATTTCAAGCCCCATTCCTTACATGAAGCTGAGATATTGTCTAGTTCGTAAAAGAGTCGCTCGCTGTCGTCTGGATTTTTCATTTCTCTGTAAATCACTCTCTCGTTAGCAAATAATCTGATTATGCTGAGTATGTGGGAACATATGTCCTTAATATGTACAAGGAAAAGCAGGGGACCAATTACACTTTCCTGTGGGACTCCGGATGTTACGCCTACTTTGCTGGAGGTCATGCTATCAATAATTACCTTCTTAGGCTTAGTACTGCGTGAGCTCTACCCTCACCTACCAAATCGATCTTAGGTTTGATTACTGTGATTGATTATTAGTTTAAAAAGATGAAACTTACTAATTTAATATCTTTAATAATGTAAATAATGTACTATTAATTAATATTGAATTATTTAACCTTAGCTAGAATTTTCGCAGTGCTCCTATAAACGTCTTGCACCATTCAGATTGGGAAAATTGCTGGAAACTGTTTCATAATATACCAAAAAATATTTATGAACTATCTTTTGCTCGTAGGTTGGAGGATTTTGAAATGTGGGTGTGGAGAAGGATGTTAAAGTGAAATGGATGGAAAGGAAAACGAACGAAGAGGTTTTGGGTGGCTTGGTGGGGGAGATGAGGCGTATTGGGATAAGTTTAAAGAAGCCAGGAAAAGTGAATGCACGGCGTGCTGAGTGACAATATATTGTTGAAGAATGTGATAGAGGGGAGATTAGCTGAAGCTGAAGGGAGGTAGAGGGAGAAAAGATAAGGGATTTTGAGCGGAATGAAGGGTGGAAGAAAATATGCGGAAAGGAAGAATGAGATATTGTAGCTGAGGTTGTTGGGATATTTGTGTCTTGTGTTCATAAAAAACTGCTATAGCTGGTAGATTACTATTTTATTAGTTTTTGCTAAAGGAAAAAAATACCATGTCAGTCACTAAATGTCAGTGTTTCTAATATCTGAGATGGTAGAGGTCGACACTTGAGTGGAGTTCCATTTTGATGAATCAAACTATGCTTTGGTTGCTTATAAACGAATGAGGGCGTGTTAGTCCAGGAATCTTGTTCATGGAGAAATAATTCTCAGTACCAAGAGGTCCTTTTTGTGTTAACTGTGGAGCTTAGCACATTTTGGTGAAGCAGGGAGGAAGGTTAGGGTGTGGATTTCGAAAATGAATTATGAAGAGTTTTTATCTTAAAGTAAAAAATTATTATTAAATAATGCTCCGTGTGTAGATAACTTTACGGCCGCAGTTATTAGAATTCTTGTGAATTCCTTTTTATTTCAGATGCTTCTCAGATGAGCTTAGATTTTGAAGGAGCTTCCTGCCTCTGCAATTTGGGGGGGATTCAGAGAGCTTATGGTACGAGTATTGGAGTCAGGAAAGCAAAAGTCGCTACTTAAGTAGTCGCTTTTAAATTTAAATATATTTTGGATTATGGATTAAATTGAGTTAAATGGGTCCTTAATTCTTTCGCATAAATCGTGATCATAACCATATAAGACAGCACGTACAAGTGTTAGAACTAATAAAAAATACCCTTGCATTATCCTGTTATTTGGTAAATTCGCTAATTATCCTAGTGGCTGGTGATCTCACAGTTCCTGATATATCATCCCCTGCTACGAGTCAATTTGTCACTTAGAAGGAGATCATGTAGCTTTCAAAATTAAGATAAATGCCCGAGACTTGCAGTATTTATTAAGTTATTAAGTACCGTGTCTGCATCCGTATTCCGCTGAACAAACCTTCAAAAATTGTGTGCATAAAGACAAGTATACAGTCACCAACTCGCTATCGGATTAATTCAAGGCATCGCATGGATTTTGTATCTGGTATCACTATGTTTATTTACCAAAATCGTGAAAACGGAAATAAGTCGGTTGTTATAGAAATGTTTCAACTCACGCGAAGTAAACTTTTAAAAATCCAGAAAACGTTTTTATTTCACCATGCCATGTAATATGATCAAATAATTTGGATTAAATTATTAGCCGGGAAGTCCGGGAAAAGGTCCGTCTCATCATATCCATGCATAAATATGTTCACTTAACACCGTTCACTTTCGAAATTTCTGTGCGAATATATTTTAAACCTGATTTTAGGTTTTGACGGGAAACTATTGCCTTTTGCTAATATCTTCCATATCACCCAGTGCCGTTGGGTACGTTTTCCTCGTATTCACACAGGCTCTTCTTTTCCCGAGGCTACCTCTTTTCTTTGTCTTGGGGGACTAATTGACCTCATTTATCAATGACTTTCTCTGTCATTCCCCTTCTTATTAAAAGCATTTATTCGTCTGTATATACCCGTTTGGTGTTTGCACTCTCAACCAATAGGTATCTCAACACAACTGACCCAGCGTCGCATGATTCTTTCATACTTGTCTCTTACCGATGCATCCAATCTACATTGTATCGTGGTCCATCCTCCATCCTCACCTTGTCTCTCCTCTTTATACAATTAACTCTCCTCAAGTATTCCATACCCACCTCGTTTACTCACCATTATTGCTTATCACGCCATGCGATAATTTCACTCCCATACAAGTATGTGGTGGGATGTACAGTTTTATACACTACCATTCAAAGATGTGCCAAAATTCATTTTTTTGATGTACCCCAAGTACTGCCCACGACCTTAACCGATCTGCCTGAGCAATACAAACCCCACAATTAATACGTTTTCTGAATTTCACTTGCTAAGATGTTGCCACGAAAGAGGTGAGGTGCTTGAACCACAAAGTTTTCCCGACCCTGGATAATGAGTCCCACGGCCTGGGGTCCCGGTCTAGAGAGATGAACTCATTAGTTATCCACGAGAATCGCCCAATTGAGGTGATACTGGGAAAATGTCAGTGCATGAAAGTGTACTCCTCCTCCCTTACCTTACGGAATGAAAAAACAATCGCTTGTGCTGGAATAAGCATAAATGCTTAATAAATATGTTGGGAATGGTAGTTGGAGGGCGTGCTGGTGGGAAAAATTAGAAATGCAGGATTAGGAATGAGTGGGCCATGACAATTATGGTTTGGACGCTCCGGTAATAGGCAAGAATGAAAGGAAGTGTGCCGTACCGCTTTGGTTCAGTTGAGAGAATGGATGGGAGTCAAACCTCTACAGCAGAAGTATGTGTGAATATTAAATAGTTTGAGAGGGAGCGGCAGACCGAGAAAGTCATGGTCGGACATGTGATCGAAGGAACTCTCAAGACGAGGAGTATTAAAAGTCTTGGGAACGGACGAGCACAGTATATGGAACAATGCATGAGTGTGTCAGGGGCGAAATAGACGGATGTCCAAGGGCAGGGGAATTTGGGAGAATAGTGGATGAGAGAAATATGTTTAAACGATAACCTTAAATTAGAGTTTTTTTTGACTGGCCATTCCCGAAACGGAACTGCTTGCATGAAGCGTATGTATTATGTATGTATGCATCCATGGAAGAGAAAATCTCACCAACGGTTTTTTTTAAGAGCCAGCACGCGTGAACGAGAGATTCTTGTCATTAAAAGTTCACAATGAGTGGATTAATAGTTGATATCTTCCGATAAAACTCGAGTACTAAGGCAATTGCATTCACACAATATATTTGGAAACGGAAAGGAGTGTTTAATGTTCTACCGCTATGCATAATCACCAAGTAATAATGGCATTCACTTCAATGACGGTCTATCGCCACCATGCATTCATGCTTTTTTCAGTTTATTTGGTCATTTCCTCTCAATTTAGTCGTTGCTTCATGCGCCACATTCAAACCACATCCGTCAAGCGTTTAAGGGTCTGATTCTAGGTCAGGGACGAAGCAAGCGAAGAACTTGACTGAGAAATTATTAAAACGGATTCAATTTCTTGCCCACGTACGGGAAAATTTTATTTTTATCGTCTCTTCAAAACCGAAGGTGAATTCAAAAACGAGTTTTCTCCTAATGATATACATTTGAAAAAATGGTATTTGCGGAGGAATGCTCACCATGTTTCTTTTCGCGGTATAAACGGTTTGTTTGACGTTATAGTTTGACAGTATCTGAACAAGCCCAACGGTTATCTCAGTTCCTAAAGGAGACTGAGAAAATATCTCAACAGAAACCTGAGGACAAGGCGCTTGGACAGAATTTCATGGCTTAATGACATACTCTGAGCATAGCTTTGATCTTCGCTAAAATACTGTCTAACCTAAATTTTAGACAAGGTTTCATAGTAGATGCATGAATAAACAATTGTTTTTTAGCCTTGGGCACCTCGATGACGGGACGAATTATTGTTTCCAAACTAGCCACGTTGTAATTTTTATAATGACAGATCATTAAATGAGATATTATAGATTTTTATACTTATTTTTTAGTTTCTAGGATACTTGGAGGTCTTTTCTCGTAGAAGTAGGAAAATTTCCGTCTTGGAGGTCCTTGAATATGATTGAGCGGAAGGCATGAACGAAGTACTCCTTAACTCCACGGGATTCTTCATCCTTTTCGAACATTCTTTTACCAATGGTAAGAACAATTTATTCGAGTATTGGTCGACCGAATCAGTCAATTTATTTTTTTTTTGATTTAGCACACTCCTGCCGTAATCGCGATGCTCCAGTTTCATCGATCGAGAAAAAAAATCGACCGACACTTATTATATCATATCGATATTTCGGCCTCGCTCTTCTTTAGTCGGGTATAAAATCGTGCCGCGTCGACCAGTCCCCGCCATTTTGTCTCCGATAAGATTCGGCAGTAATTCCCGTCTCCGTGCATACCCACCTGCTCCCGGCCCCGTGCTCGAGCTCAGACGTCAGTACTTAGTTGTGATGGAAATAAATTTTCCGTGCGGTCCCTCTCCCTCAGTCACCCGAAAAACAAAAGAAAAATACGGGTCCGGAAAGAGCGCAAATCGGGGGTGGGTGGGTGGGTCTAATGCATGCGGGCTTTCCTGCCTCCGTTAGTTAGTAGCCGAGAAGGAGAGCGCCATGAATCAACGGATCTCTTAGATTTATGGGGTGACAGAGGTCGGAGGGAGGAGGGGGGGGTTTGGTGGAGTGAAGGAGACCGCTCCGAGAAATATCGCCTGTCCCATGAGGAGAGTTTGAGGGACGGCAGTGAGCGGGGAAGACAATCGATACCATTTAAATAAGACGGATCTCTTCCTTCAGCCGCCATCAACACAACCAGAGGGAGGAATGACAAAACGTGCCGGGTTTAGTGTCGGTGTAAATAGTCCCGAGGTGTCGGGGAGAGGGGTGTGGTGGTTGCGGATCACACCGAGCGGTGGGCAGAGAGAGAGAGAGAGAGGGAG
>LYUA01000046.1:1014745-1024999 GCA_002093875.1 Calopteryx splendens | reverse complement strand
AGACTCATATTCGCGAGGACTTCTTTTCAGCGCCATTCAAATGAGATCATCAAGGGAATTGAGCACTGCCAAACTCATTCGACTTTCGCTCTTCGTCTTTTTTCATCCGTGGAGCTCTCGCGCGGCACTTTTCAAAGAAATGAGCCCCGCGATGATGACAGGGGGGAGTGTGCGTGGAATCATTAATATAAGTCCGAGAGAGACACTATTATAATATAAAGGTGAAGGGAAATTAGGCGTTAGTACTAACGCCTTTTTTTGCGAAGCTGGGGGGGTGGGTTGGGGGGGAAGGGAGGTGGCAATGTGGCGGAGTCTCAAATGGAAAAACAAAGGCGTAAACGGAACAAAAGACGGACGACATCTAAAAATGCGCGGTCCGTTCACCACGTGCTTGGTATTCGAGCCAAGTATCAGCAATTAGGGCAGTCGGTGTAGGGTTTGGTAAAGATCGGTTTAAAAAATAGTTATAAATGCACGCTTTATAATTGGTTTAGAAGGCGTCATGTGCGGATAATGAGCTTCATTTCCTCTCGAGGTATTTTGAAATGCAAATGAGGTCGCCGAGCGAGTCCATTGAGAAGGGGAAAAATGATATTTTGTAGCCGAAGCGGCTTGAGGCGACGCTTCAAATGGCCGCTTTTCGAAATTGAGTTTTAATTTTATAAATGGGCGTGTGACAATGAGTCCTGACATGATATGGCCCAGGAAATTAAGCCCGTGCACTCAATCATAAGTCTTAACTAGCTCGTTTTGCGGTGTGCGACCGTCAGGGGACAAGTGGTGCCGCGGGCGATGATTTCTCCGTTTCCTGGGAACTCGTGCGTCCCTTTACGAACCGCGGTGCGGCCCGCGGAAAGCGGTCCCAGTTTTTCAGTCACGTGTGTTGGGTGGCATGGAGATCGGCACTGTCTATCATTCAGAGGGGATTTTAAACTTGTTGTCGGAAAATAATTATTCCTGGTGTTCATCGGAGGAAAGGTTAGGGGATTTCAAGATTATTGTTGAGGATTTGGACGTGAAGCCTCGAGGGAATTTACAAGGCACTGACTGCTCTTGCAAATCTTGTTCCCTGATTAGGCATGTCTTCATCGTCGTCGTCAGAAGTTAACGATCTGAGATTGACTTGCACATTCACTGCCCTCGTATTCTCTCCTCTAACTCTTGATCTATACGCCGTGTTATGAAATCGTTCAGGAATCGCATCTTCGGTGTTCCCTCTGCGAGTTTCCTCCTCCATCGGATATTTATTTCCTCGTTAATTAAACCGTTTTACCCCTGGAAATTTAAACTGCGATTAATCGCTACGTCTCTTTGA
The DNA here is from genome assembly GCA_002093875.1 of Calopteryx splendens. Taxonomy (NCBI): domain Eukaryota; kingdom Metazoa; phylum Arthropoda; class Insecta; order Odonata; family Calopterygidae; genus Calopteryx; species Calopteryx splendens. The sequence continues at coordinate 1,023,684 of LYUA01000046.1, read as the reverse complement.
CGTTCTTCTCTAACTTTAGCGAAAGCTGCTAAAATTAAATGGCATTGACGTGAGTATTTGAAATCATTCAAATGGTTTCTCATTTTGGACTTTACTACGATGCATAACTTTTATGCTCGTTTTGCAGCAAAAAACATGCCTTTTGTAGAATTTCACGATTAAAAAAAATGTCTTTGCAAACACGAAGTATATTTTACAAATACATGCTTATTACGATTTCCTAGTCTGACGTTTGTACTTCCTGACTACAAATTGACAGTAAATTACACTAATTACCGACACACCTTTCTGCCTTTTGAGAACAAAACATGGCGAGACTCTTATAACTTTATCCTATAGCTTTAGGAGTGCTTCTCATGTGATAATTCATTTACTCTTATTTGATCTTGAACATAGTATTTTTCACCCCTAATCTTTCCAAAATTTTGTTGCTATTGCAATTACCTTCCGAATTTCATTCGATCGAAAACCTAGTTAGCAAAAGCAGTCCATAGTACATTGAAGTTAGCTCAGTTCATCAATCTCTCAGCGGTTTTTCTTTCCTCTCCATTTGTAGCAAAATAAGAAAAAGTAGTCCACCGCAATATATCGATTTCCGAAATGCATAGAAAAACCATTTCATTCCAGGAAATCGTTGTAATTTGTTGGATAAATATTAACTTGAGTAAATACTGTTGTAACATTCATTGATACCATTGGAAGTTTATTTTATTTTAGAGGCATTTATGGTAATTATTAAGATCACCTTTCGGTGTGGAATATCCTCGCAAATCTAATATCATTTGTAGCATCAGGAATGGACGGTGAGAATATGTATATACATATCGAACAATGAAGTAGCCGAAGGAAAACGTTTTTCATAACCAACAATTCCATAGCATTCATCTTATATCGCGCACCTAGTATTGCAATAGCGGTAATGGATATTATGTGCCCTCCCACTGAATGCCTTAATTTTGTAAAAGATTTTAAAGAAAATAGTGAAAAATCATTCACCTCCAGATGTATAAATTCGTTCTTTTTTCCTGTAGGCAAAAAAGTTTGCGCTATTTGTATAACCGCTCAAGAGAGAAGAAGTGACAAAGCGATACTTTGTCAATTATATAAGTGATTTAAATGTGAAATAGCTAATTCAAAACTGCGAATGTGTATTTTTATTGATTTAATAAGTAGACCACTCATATGCCCGAGTCCTGAATTCAACTACTTAATTGTATTAATATCTGCCTGAGGAGTATTGGCCTGAGTATATAGTGGTATTTTCATTGGATATTCCACGCCGATAACCCCGATTCGCTTAAAAGTGTTGTGTTGAACACATTCTAATGTTATCCCTTGATCAGTGTACCTACAAATATAATATCGTATGCTTCGTTAATTTTCCCTCATTAATGAAGAGGGTCTGTATACTGATCATGCACTTAATTATTTTTCGCGCACATTGCCCATGTTAACCAAATTTCACTTTTCATACTCCTCACTGCGTTATTAGAAAAAAACTTAATTCTGCCGGGATAGGAATCCATACCAGTTAAGCGTGAAGCGTGGTGGGTATTGTGGGGAGGGGGGTGCTTAAGGAGTGTTTGTGGTGGAAATGGCAAGAGGGTGAGGAATAAGTGGGTCATGAAAGAATGTGGATTGAAGGCACTGGCATTGGACGAGTATGAAAGAAATATGTAATACCTAGTTTGGTAAGTTGTGAGAATGGAATCGCCAAACAGATGTATAAGAATAGTAAATGATTTGAGAGGAAGAGATAGACCGAGAAAGTCATGGTTGAATGCTGTCGGACGGCCTCTCAATTCAATGAATACCTATTGGAAGCCTCAGGAATGAAAGAGCGTGTATGGAATAAGGTATCAATTTGACAAAGATGAAATAAGTATGCAAGGATAAGGTAGTGTGAATGATGCCTACCTATTAGTGAAATGGAATAAGTGTCGACCCATTACACCTAAATCATACTTTTTTTTACTGTCTACTCTGAAAGTTAAGGTTGAGAGCATGTACGTGTTTCCATCTTCATAATTATGAAAATCATCCAAACAGCTTAACGTTGTATAAGGCATTAGATTTTTAAGGTTTTAACTAGAAAGGATTGTCAAATAAAGTTTTTGATCGTCTGGGGTATCTTGGTAGGTACTACAAATCAACTTACGCGTTCTCTTAGTCTCATTCAGTGCTCACAGATTATATTACGTGTGTTACAATCTATCACTCGTATCCATTTAACGGTGATTTATTACAGTTAGACAGTTAAACAGTTAGAGCTTCTTTCATAAAACTCATAAAATGAATTGTAAACTTTAGAAGTTGAACCATGAAATTGCACTTGAGGCGTGGGGATCACTAGGTGTGAATCGAAATTTATAGTGAAAATGTTTGTCTCACTATCTTATGCCGGTTATTTTTACCGTTTCCGTGAAAATTGTTTTTCTTTAATTAGTGTTTTGCAAGGGCCAAGTAATGAGTTTTTTATTAGCTTTGCTAAATTCTGATTAAATCGTTGGCGGGAAATCAGTTTTCACGGAGTTGAAACTCCGGTAGGTAATTAAGGCGATCTAATATTCTGCCCCCATTCATCAGAAGACTCTTGTTTACTGCGTAACTGCGCATTAAACATTATCGGCAAAAATGATCCATTCATTCGTCTCTTCAGCTTTCATTAGCGACTCGTGTCGCAAGAGAGATTGGATTGTGAGCTTTTATTACCACGGGCATTCATCCATTGCCCTCTAAGGGCATGTATGTTATAACGGAAGCAAAGCAAGAAATCAGCGCTCTTTCAGCCATTACCATAAAAAGGCAACTCTTGTGTGTTTTCTTCTGCTGCCGCAGGAACGGTCTATCCAGTAATTAAGCTCGTGGTCCAATTCGTTTAATTAACATTTATCATCGTAGGAAAAGAATGAAAACGACTGGGTAGTGATTGCTCGAAATGGGCGTGGCGAGTCAAAAGGGGGCTTGCGATAAAAAGATTCCGTTACCCTATATCCTCTGCTCGATGTCAAATGCAAGGATTCAAGGAGGCCGTCGGAATGTTTCATTAGTGTCGGTCGATCCAAGGCGGTCGGCCCGAGTGAGACTCCCGAGGTTTTTTTCTTCAGGCAATCGGCTGCGAAATTTGAGTTATTCCATTCCGTGTAACGGGACGTCGTATTTCTTTTAAAACCAAATGAAAGAGTGCCATATGGCTGCTCCATGTATGGACCAGAGAGTAATTGTCTCGAATCAAGGAGATTTCATCGTTTCATTGGCAAACTTATGTAATGTGTAAAGGCCGCGTCGCGTTCGCGAGAGAAGAATTATTTTGCCGTTCTTCCTTGCGAATTGCTTTTTATTATTTACTCTTTTTAAACGTCGGTTTGGGGATCCAATTTTAAAAAGAATAATAAAAAAATTAGACAGTTAGAGGAGGCCCGAAAAAATATCACAAATTTCGGAAACTGATTTCTCGCAGTCAGCTAAATAATACAATGCTGCACGATGTTATATAAAAGGAGATAGTCTTTGTTGATCTTTTTGGGGAATGGAATCCGAAGTTCTTTCCTATGCAGCTATGAAGAATGGAATCCCGCCATGACGCCAATTGACGGCATTGGATTTCATTCTGTAGGTAATAATGTTGAACGAAAAAGGTTGTAGTATGTGACATGAAGATTGGTGTGGTTTGTGCATTTCCTGATCCAGCATGATACCTATTGACTCCAAGACAGATTTTCCATCACCTTCGAGAAATAAAGCGAGCAACATTTTTTCTTCATTGGTGGATGAATTTTCGTTTATTATAAATGGCAACGGGGCGGAGTGGTTTCTAATTCCTCCTTTACTTAAAGAAATAAAAAACGACAAAGTACGCATGTGTCGAAAAAATCTCCGCGAGCGGTCAACAACGTTCGTCCAGCTGGAGATTTCCGTGACCGGTCGCCCCAACGTGTTAATTTCAATTATAATGGAAATTATTGGTATTCCTGTGGATACTATTTTCCCCATTATGTCTGGAAAGCAACTGTTTTTTCTAAATAATAATGGCTCAATGAAAAGAAAGATCGAATAAATGTCCGTTAAATGTGTGTAATGCTAATTTTAATGTTGTTAATCCGTGAAAAATTACCTCTTCGTGATAATTTACTTAACATTCTGCACACATAGATTGTAATTTAATTATATATGCTCTGTGCTTTGGTTATCATACTTCATTGGGGGAGGCCACTCGGTAAGATTGATGAAGATTGAAAGATCCTTTGAGCGACTCTTCGTTAAGCCTTGAATATCATCTTTTGTAATTACCGTTTTCATTAATTGACTTCTGACAGTGCACAATGTCTAAAGCAGTCTTAAACGTTAAACCCAAACCAAAACAACTATTTCTCATGATTATTACACTTCTAAGATGTGACAATATTGCAGACCCGAGAGGCAAAGAAATAAGATTATCACTTCATGTCACATTGAGTCACTTGAGTCATGTCACTTGAGTTAATGAGTCACTGTCGCTGAGGTATAATGAGGAAACATTTCCTTCTTTTATGGTGTAAATTTTAGCCGCTTGTTACAATTAAAATACAATTAAAAGTAGATGAACTCAGTATTAAAATTCTGGGAATTGCGATGCTCATCATTCATGTGATTAATATTGCTATTTATTGATAACTGTTCTGCTTGGCATCAATGCCAATCTACCAATAACTGAGTAATTATTACTCTAGTGATTAATTATTTGTACATTCCATTATCATTGACTGAAAAAATATTCTTAATCGATTGTGAAAATTAAAGTAACTGTAAAACATTTTACGCATGCCGGCATCTGCTACCCTTTCCATTCATAATATCTCAAAATAAATTTCCCTGATCATAAACCTACGATAAATCACCGATTTTATCGGTGATTAATGGTTAATAGGTAACACAGACCTGTTTACAAGAGTATCCTAGCATAAAAAACTCATTTTTTGTTATTTTTTATCCTACATTCAAGATTCGCAAACTGGCCATTTTGCTTTAACCAGTGTTTGATGTGTAATTTTTAAGTTCTTATAACATGACATTACCACATTATATTTTTCGCCATCCAAGGAATGAAACCGAATCTTACTTCCAAAATAGGGAAGACTTATAGGAATCAACTAGGAAGAAGAAATTCCTTGAAAATACGAATCAGTGCTGAACAGACAAATGAATAATTAGTTTCTTTATCGGGCTTGGCTCAAGTTTAATGAAATGCCTTGTTGCCTTGTGATGGTAAGGCTCTTATTATAATAAGGGTAATGTACCAGACCCCATCCAAACTATTCATCAACCACCGCTTATCCTGCAAAGAATCCTGTGCCCTCTCCCCAACCCCTCCCACGCCCGAATGCAAAACACAAATTTCGATAACTACTACACGGTTTCAATTATTCACTCCCTTCCTGCCAAAACACCATCCATTAAGGGTCCCACCTTAGAGATGGCAACCATTTGGACCCTTAAAAGCATTCATGCCCCTAGGTTTTAACCCCCTTCATTTATTTATTGCACATCCTATAACCTTATTGCTCACAATTTATTTCCGTTTCCATTCTTCATCCAATCATCATGCCCGCTACCATATTTTCCTTTCCTCAATGCAAACTCGCCTCCCCTTTCGCTGGGGCCTCAGGCGAAGGCCCTTCCGCGGCAAATACCCTTACTCTATTGTGTAGGATTTGCTCTCTCCCCCACTAACCCTCACCTCACCGCCAAGGTCACGTGTGGTCAGTATTCTTCTCTCTGCCTCGACGACGGCCAACCGCCAAACATTTGCAGAGCAAGTGTGTTTCGATTACCCACGTCTCTTCTTCATTTCTTCGGCTGACGAAGGCGTCCTGACCGGGCAATATATTGTGTGTGCCCCCTCTTCTTCAAATGGGAGAATGAGGGAGGCTGTGAGGGGAGGGGGGGTGGAAATGGTGGATTCCTACCCAGAGAGAAACCCTATCACTAATGCTTCTCGTTGGGATTCCACCGGTATCAAACAGGATAGTATTGTTTAAATAATTTATCAGGAGGCTTCGGGGACGTCAAAGTGTCCGGAGGTGAGTGAGTGAGCGAGCGAAAGGCTCTCTGCTACGGCGGTCGTCTCGTCTCAATCTCCCTTCCCCATTCTCCCTTTCGTTGGACGGGCAGGGAGGGGTCGAGGGAACGGCGGCATGGCATGTGCCTCACGTTATCCTCCTTGCGCACTCTTCGCTCGGAACCCAGAGCAGGCGTCCCCACTTGCCCCGAGCAGCTGTCGCGCGTCACGCTCTGCTTTGCTCGCGTGCCGGGTGCCCTTTCCCGCCCCCGCCCGCCCTCCACCCACCCCCCCTCTCCAAGGGGGATTTGCCTTTGAGGAATCTCCCCGAGCGATTGTCGCACGGAGGAGGGCCCTGAGGGGATTAAATGCATGCCGAGGAGGAGGAAGGCACCTTGTTCACGTCGCACGCGTTCGCGTCTCGGACTGCATATCGAGCGCTCCATTGTCAATGGACCTGGATAGGCCTGTGAGATATTCAATTTCTAATACCGCAATAATTCGCATTTTGTCCTCATCATATAAGGAGCGTATCGACCTCAGACGTAACTGTATCGACTTCGTTGTCCATATCATCTCACTAAAAATTTCCGTAAATCTCAATGATCGCATGTACGTCCATATTGACTGAAATTATCGTCTCTGCTTGAAAATCGTTTCCTCCGAATTATTGTTATTTCTGGGCTATCGAAATAATATTTACATATATCCACGCATTACCTTTTAATCTTCCAAGAAAGAATGTGATCCCATACTGTAGTTCAGACTCTCCCTCTTGATGGCATTAATAATTTACTTCGAATCACATATTTGTCAAATATCGAAAGCGAATTGTGTGCTATGCTTGAAATTCAAAAAATAGGGTTTTAAATTTTTACAATTTTTTAAACAGCTTCTCAAAAAGTGGTATTATCTCAAAAGTAATATTTTATATCCCAGTTAAATTTTAACTAAATTGGCCTAAGAAAATAAATCAACCGAATTCTGACCGAGTACTGAAATATAACTCCACAGCACCAGATGTGAGGATGTATCATACTGCATTGGAAACATACCTTCCCGTTAATTTCTAAAAGTTTAAATTACTATAAAGCGATTTTTCCCTTATCATAGTTAATTGATTACTTACATGCAAAGTACCGTGAAAAAAATCCTGAAGTTAATTATTTCACTTGTTTCAACAGATTCAGCATAGTTAAGTCACTGTTCATCCTGTACATGAAAACGCAATTCAGTAGGAGGCATGTAAATCTTTGCCCCGTACCTTCATTTTCCCTCCGTTACACCGGAAACATCTGGAGATACATGAAACCGTAAAATACCACATCGTATTTTTCGTTTGGTGGCACAAAATGAATTATTCATGATACAATTACATTAGCCGTTATATAATGGACGGAATCACTCGACGGGGCCCTTTAAAGTTAAACCAGTATATCCATTGTTAGTGGGCGTTTTCTCTAATTGGATGTATGGACTTTGCTACGGTTCGCATTGGAAATAGGAGAACATCATATCATTCCCTCGTGAAATGACCTGCGATTTGACTGCGGGGATAGATAGGAACGGAGACAGATTGTGGCTAATGGCATGATCCAGTTGTGGAAGGCGGGGGNGGGGGGGGGGGGGGGGAGGGGAAAGAGGGCAATGCGATGTTTTCATTAACGAATTCACGCCTTCGTTTCCGGCGACCCTACTCCGGTTCCTGCGCGCCTAAAGCAGCACGTCCATTTGCACGGGATCGTCTTTCGGGCCGCAGAGAGGCATTCCCGAAGGCGACCCCTCCCCGCATAAATTAACAGGGATTTACACGAGATCAAGATGTTGCCGGATCGACTAAACAGTTCCACTCCACAAAGGGCCACCACTCCCGAGGTAAGAGTTTTCGTCGTCGCTCTCCGGGAGTACGAAATGCACGGAGGCGGGCCTTTCTGGGTTATGTACCGGCCTTGGGGCGAAGTCTATAAAGTCCGAGGTGACTGGGTTATAAAATTTGGTGACACGTGAAGCAATAACGGAGGAGCTTTACTCGGTGCCGTAAACATTACGGTGCCATTGTTCTCGCCACCCGTGTCGGTGAGGGCTCCCAAAGGGGAAAGGCATTTAACGGCCCTTCATAATCATGTGATTGGCCATCAGTTTCCGGACGACCTGCAGTTTCCCCCCTTTCTGTGTGTGCTATCCCTTTGGAGGCACAGGCCCACAGCACCGGGTGGCCAAACGCTCACCTACTGGGTCTCATGTGACTCCCCCCCTGGGCAGTCAATGGAAATGCAAACCCTGGACATAATAAAGGTTTTTACACAGATATTCTTCCGAGTTCTCGTGAAACGAGTTATTTCCGAATTACGGAATTGATGAGAAATCTTTGGTGATAAGAAGTAGGTAAATAGAAATAACCTCGTCGTTCGCTGATTAAGTTCATTATTTAAGGACTTTAATATTATATCTTAGTGTGGTTTTACTTTTCTACCTCAAATCGATGATTTTAAGATATATTTGTACAGCTTTCTAAATTTGTAGTGGAAATAGAAGGCTGAGCGCCAAGCCTTGCAGCTGGAGATTATTTGATTATATCAATCCCCACGGCGTCATTCCAACTGCTGAACACTTTGGAGTTATTAAGCTGCACCAATCCGGCTACCACAAATTCGTTATTTAGAAATGTATAGTTTTTCTTCTTGGTTTTTTTGGCACTGAGCCGTAGATTGTGGGAATGAAAATTCTGTGCGTACATGCTAGTAATGGATGTGGTAGCCCAGTGATTAGGAGCGCTGGGCTCCTGACCGGAGGGTCCGGGATCGATCCCGAGTGACGTGTTGTCTTGGAACAATCAGCTTCCCCAAAGTTATGTACCATTTTTCGGGTTCCAGGTCATCCTGGGAAATCACAGGTGGTACAG
>LYUA01000046.1:863587-879167 GCA_002093875.1 Calopteryx splendens | reverse complement strand
ATTCGCTACCCTCACCTGTGCAGTCTGAGACATGCACAGGTTTCGAATAAGGGTCATATTACTAAAGGAGGTTAAAAATTGGGTACACTACGCGCGCATACAATACGTACAGTAGGAACGTGTAGCGTTTTGTTTTCCTCTTCAATGCTCGTAAATTTTTATAAATAATTTATAATTGCGAAAATTCAGGTTTTATTAAATTACCGTGTGAAATTAGTTAAATAATTAGATTTTATTCCTAAATGCTACTATTCACTTACCTACGCGTTAGCTGAACTCTAGCTACTGACGAAGTCATAAGTAAATATATTTTTCAGAGATTATAAAAATGAATGTTTCGCGTTATATTCGTACGAGTTTACGCATTTTTTTTTAAATCAGACGAGTTTACACATATTTAAATAAATTATTTAACCCTTTGTTTTACGAAGGGGTGTGGTAGTCCTGTGGGTAGAGCGTAGAGTTACTAAACGAAGGGTGTCGAATCGATTCCAGGTTCATGTTCATTATATTTTACTGTGCTCTTTCAGTCTTAAGCATTCTGTAGAACCAGGACTCCGAAATGCTTGTAACTAGTTGAAGATCGTGAGTTTCTTCCGATTCATGAGCTACTGTATCAGGGAGAACTTTCACCAAATTATTTCGATATCATGATTGTCCCAAATACTCTTGGGTGAATGCACCTTCATTGGAAGCTTTTGATTACGCGAGATTATTATTTTGATATCTCGAAAAAACCTTTGAATGTTTATTTCTCTAGTAATATACTCTAGGTATAGGTACCTGCAAGAGTTACATTACTTGCTCCATAAGGCTAAATTTTCTAAATGCTCCGTAACTTTTTTTATAAGATAAAAAGTCCTTTCGTTAGCTTCCTAAAATTTCTCTAGTCCTCTAAACTGCATACAAAGGCCTCCTAAAGCTTCAAAGATGCCAAAGTGAACCAATCCTATAATATACTACTGCTCAAACTCATTGAAGAATTAGTTGTATTTCTTTCTAATTGCTAGATCCTAAGGTGAGTTCTGATAACTTTCGTATTTGAGAGGACCGAAAAAATTGACTCCCCCACTAGTAAATCAAGAAAACCGGTCGATGAAGTCATACATAAATTAGATAACGCCCTAAATATATTCAAAATCCCTAGTAGTGGCTATGTCGTTCTGCTACTGACCGTAAGACCTGGGCTCAAATCCGGTAGGGCTACCGGACACCCGAATCAGTTGAACCAAGCTCTTTGATTTTTCGGGTGCCAAATATTCGTTGGAAATCACAGGAAAAGGCACTGACCTCCCAGTCCTTATGTACGAAATCGAGGGCGTAGTATGAAGTGATCTCTACTCTCACTTAGCAAACCAACATCCCGATTAATTGCTGTTGTATATAGAATATATATCAACTGGATAATTAGTGCATGATTTAATTTGTGTGCATATTTTTACTCGTTTTGAAACGGATTAATCATTTTTAATACTGCTGATCGGGTATATTCTGATTACAAGTGGGGTGTACATGCACTTTGACTAACTCGGGTTGACTGCTTGGTAAGCACGTTTGGAAAAATAAAAGAGAAGATCCTATATCCTGCATACCCTGATTTTTACGTAACCTCAGGCTCAACAGAAGGGAACCCAACATGTGACCCATAAAAACAGGTTTATGATTTCAATAGCTTTAAATTGTACATTATATATTTTAACTGATTATTCACCAGACAACAACCATTTTTATTAGGGTATGGAGCAGAGTCATTTGAGGTTTAGAAAGTCGGTGAATGGTCAATTTCTAAGCTATATTGTGAACGATTATTTCCAGGTGTACGAGAAAATAAGCGCCACAAACTGTCTTAAACGTGACTTCTTTTGATATTTTATCTGTATAAAATTAGTATGTTTCAACTTGAAATAATTAGAATAGATCAACTGACCCCTTAAGAGTGAGAAATTATCATCTCGTTGTTAAACTCGGGGGAGAGTCCCGCCCCACGGACGATTTGCCATTCATGTCATGTGTATGGGCAAACGCAAGCATTGAAAAGTACCCGGGCATGGGCAGCAATGCGAAAAAAGCCGCTGTACGAGCCTCAAATGCAAGAAAAGAAAATCATGAATTAAAGAGAAGAGTCGAAGCCATTCAGGGAGATTGTGTGCTAACGAGAAACAAGTCTTATGTCAGCCAGGGTAGTCGCGCTCCACTGCAGTGGCATATGCGTCATTGGAAACTTGATAATCGCATAAAAGTTTCATCCTGTTAATCAACTAAATTAATTGCAAAAAAGCGTACTTTAATTATTTGCCGGGACTGATCTTTTATCAACTCCGTTCCGTGTCCCAACATGCTCCCCAATCGCAGTCTGCTCTGCGGCCGACGCGGGTGATGTATCGACTCCATAAACCATCCGGCGTGGCTTTCCGAGGCGTGCCTCGCACTCAAATGCCTCAATTTACTCGGCGTTAAGTAAAGATACAAATCTCAGCCATTGTATTTCATTAATAACACCATGCTACGAAACTGGATAATGGCAGGCGTATCTGAATTAAATCCGCCCGTCCGAAAAGGACCTGCAAAAATGCAATGCATTGTAAATTGTTAAATTAATGTGCAAGGGGATTTTCCCACGATCATTCAATTCCCTCGGGCTCCAAATGATTCACGTTGGTAACATCTGGCAAAGAGTAGATGTGCAATGAATTGGTGATCGTGAGAGAATCAATCTACATCTGCCCCCTTGTTCAGCGGTGAATGGAAGGAGTGAAGACGCCAATGGAAATGGGATTATGGTGAATGGGGAACGGAATTGAAGAAGCAGATTAGGAGGGGGGTAACTTGAGTCTATTTTATATACGTCTCGTATATTCCAGTGCACGCACTGGAATATACGAGACGCGATCAAAAGTAAGCTCCTACCGTTTTTGTCTAAAAAACACTTCGCACATGGTATTTAAAAAAAATGTATGTTCACGAGAATAATCATACATTTTAAACTATATTTAACATAGTTTTCTCTATTGTTGAGGAACTTGTCGTATTCGTGGATTGTTTGCGATGCTTAAGACACTGCAAAAGTCCTCCAACTGTGAAATATGGTCTGTTATCCAATTATTGGATGCAATAAAGCTTAAACCCGCTGCAATTCATCGGCAGATGTTTTTTTAGAATTGTGGCGACAGTGCAATTGAGTGATGGAATGCTTAAAAAATGTTCAACAGTTCAAACAACATAGGACAGTTCAAGGAAGGTCGAAAGAATGTGCACACATGAACCAAGGAGTGGGTGGCCTTCTTTTTTCCATTGGAGATTTGTTCGGGAAAATTGATGAGAAAATTCGTGAGAATCAACTTATCACGATTTCCTTGCTGTGCGATGAATCTCCCGTAATTTCAAGAGGGCTTGACATCATCCGAGAGGGAGTGTTAGTCGTCTCCGACGCCGTCTTTGAAGAGGGAATAAACAAACTGGTCTTCAGATACGACAAATGCCTCAGCGATAGCAAAAATTATCTCAAAATATTTTAAGGCATGCTCTTCCATGTCAAAGTAAATTTAAACAAAGCCACCTTGCGTGCATTTTTTAAATGCAAAAATAGTACTTCATTTTTGTACGCGCCTTGTATTTTTAAAATTTTATTTGACCACTTCAAAAGTAGGAAAAAACGTTGCTACTGTGATATTCCATGGAGGTTGTTTCCATGCTATACGAGCTCGTATCTGATTACAGAGATATCTGCATCATATATTTTTTTATTAAATCTGCATCATATAGATTTTGGCTTCTGTTTTTTATTTCAATTGAAAATGATGATAAAATTGGGCGGTTTACTGTTTAGACAAATACCACATCCACGATTTAAATAAAGACCTTCGCAACTCATCATTTCGGTCATATATTCAATGTCTTTATCCTTTATAACCAGTATTCCAAAGAGAGACGTCAGTAATTGCCAAAAAATTGTCCGGCAAAATTGCCATTCGTATTATAAAGTAAGTAAGTGAATGATTAACCATTTGTAGCGTCAACAATTAGAACCTTTATGCTAAATGCAATAAATTAAAACACATTAATTACAATCAAATAAAAAAGAATACCCATGATGAAAATTAAATCCTAGATTATTGGACGAATGTAATGATAAAAAGCAGAATGAGATAACTAAGTAAGCAGAATTCTCGCTCATTCACTACTGAACGATTTGGTATGACTGAATGGGATAACTGACTCTTCTACCTTAGTGATTATCGTTAAAAGCAGGCTGTGAGTGCTCCAAATTAAAATTTACCTAACATTTAAATGAAAATTCTTGACTTTTGTAAACGAAATTTCTCGGTATGTGTATAAGTTATTAGTAAGCTATGTGACAATCGTTTGCTGGTATTGATACTAGTGATGTGCTAATTTGTTTCGTTGCATACTGTGAAAAAATCAGAATACTTTTAAAAAAATTGGATTTATTTTTCACTTAAATGTTTATGCCAAAGCTTTCTGCAAAAACTGTTAGTCTTTCAAGACGGTTTACAGTTATGCTTCCCTAATTGATCATTTGGTGAGTATAGGATAGAAATATTTTAACATTTGGTGCGTTTTTGAAGTTTGAAGAATGCACCGTTTAATTGATTTCAAAAGACTTTCAAAATAGTTGAAATTTCAAATTGCTCATTCTTACAAAATATAAATTTTCATCCATATGCTTTAAATTTAAACCAGTCATCGTAGCAAGGCTTATTCGCTACGAGGGCCTATTGATATTCGCAATCTTAAGCTGATAACGCGTCCTTGAAACTGCTTGAGTAAAGCGCAGCTTTCCAAGTTTATCATTGAATCCTCGATTATAGAAATCGTTCTGTGCGCCAATTCAATGAGCCATGAAAGGAGTGAACATTTTCTTTTTCAATTCGTTAAAGGATGCCAATCCTATATTTGAATTTGGAATTTAATGGAGTTTAATGCCTAATGAGAAATGGAATTTCAAGATTTGTGCATTTTAAATTTAATAAAAAACCTACCTTCCATCTCCACTACCCGATATAATTCTGTGCTTCATCGGTGCAGGTTTCAATTGAGTTCAATATAAATCAAAATAACGGGATTTGTTTTTCATGGCATACCTTTCCGAATTTGGAGTACCCAGTAATATTTCCGAACGGTAAACTACCAGTAATTGCCATTCACCCCATCGTCGCAGTGGGCCGGCCCTGTGCCGTCCGCCTTGGCGCTCTCGACTTTCAGCGTTGCCGTTGAGGAGAAAGGGGAACAAAGTGGTTTGACCCCTAACCGCGGCGGCACACACAACGGGGCACGCTGAACAGCATCCGAGTGCCACGACGTGAATGGGTATCACCGCCTCTCTTCCTCTCTCTCTCTCCGCCCGCGCCCCCCCGCGGCGATGCGCGCGGACCGCACTACCTGCCTTGCTTTTCCCCCCGCTCCCTCTCGTCGTCCACTCTTCGCCCCCAATCAGCGGCGAACCCCCGCGGCGATCGCCCCCATCCAATTCCACTCCCTCTCTCTCTCCATCCTCCGACCACATGGAACGCCGGCGCTCATGGGTCTCCCGCGCTCTTCGTCCGATATCCGTCGCATTCGGGATTGCGTCCGCGGCGATGGCATCGTGCCATCGTGAGGCCTCGCCGCCGGTGGGACGCACGCAATTGGCGGGCCGCGGCGGCACGGGTGGCCGCCGCCGTCGCCGTTGGCACGCGGGGAGACCGACTCGAGGTCTCCGGGTCGCATCGTGGGGATAATGAGATTACTGACCATGCAAACGAGGGGGCATTGCACAACGCTTGCTGAAATGGTGGCCATCGGGTTTTGTTTTAGGTCAGTTCATGGCTGAGGTCATCTCCCTACCGTTAACACAATTCAGGGGAAACCGCGACATCACCGCACAGCAGCTTGGCGGGGGTATTGGTAGCTGTAGCCTTAGGTTTGGACGGAAAACGCGGTTCCCACTGGACTTCGAGGGTCGGTCGGAGGGGTGGGCTTGTGGTTGACGTATTGTAAAATGCACTGTGGTAAGAAACCGGTATAAATAGCAATTAGTTACTCCGCAAGAGCACGAAATTGTATTTTCGTGTGAACCGGACAGAGCCGAACTTAACTAGGCTAATTAATAGCAATATTGATTTGCGAGTTGAATATAAGTTGTACTGCAATGAGAGGACCAAAGTGATTTTTTTTCCTATTCTTTCCTCCAATTACCATTGTTATGTAAGGGTAGAACCGTTGAATAGGATGCTAATTTTTATATGTGCATCAAGTAAATTATTGCTATTTTACCATGGTAAAAGTTTCAAACTTCAAATAAATCGGAGAGCAGAGATTTCTTGCCGATGCGGTTTCGGAACAGACTTGTACCATCAGAATGAAAAGCGAAGTTTGAGTGCCGACCTAGGCGTGGATTTAGCACTCTTAATGCATAGAATTTTCTTAAGTTTAAATTATGTTGAAATATGCTTTAGCTAATACCACATAAACCCAATAACAAGCGCTACTAGAGTGTTTATTCCGAAACTCTATCAATATTTGTATTATGTTTTAGGATATGCTCACTAAAGCGTTTGTACCTATCATGCAAGGATTGGGGTAGTATGGAAGAAATTAAGATAAAGTAAGTTTGCTGGTAAAATCGAAAATCGCGCTTTTTTTCTTTGCCTAAACCTAAAGGGAAGGGTTTTTCGCGTCTCCAATTTCATAAAAGTTGATGCGACTTTTTCTTTCAAAAATTAAAAAAAAATTTATTTATAATATTTTATAATATTCGTATCAGATGGCGGTTACTCAGTATTATATCTTAAGGATTCGTGGATGAGCTAATCCTTTAAATGAGAGTATTAATTCAGTGAAAGTAATACATTCAACTTGGTTTGCTTACTTAAGTAGTATCATAGGGTATACTATATTGCTAAATTCAATGGTTTACCATATTCTAATTGGGAATTACATTGCTGAAAAATTTAGGTAACTGACATCAGTTATATCTGTCCTGGACTAAGTACGTTAGTAATATCTGTTTAATTAGTAAAAATATTCTCATAAGCTGAGACTGCACGTCTGTACTGCACGTCTTCGTTTTCAGTTCTGCCTGTTCCATGATTGTGCTGCGCTGTGAAGAAGAGTGGGTTCGTGGAAGTCTTGTATGGTTGAATTAATATTTCCTTTAATATCATTTCGTAAGAATCATCAGCGAAACGCTACTTCATTACAATATCCGGTAGAAATTACTGTGCTCTTATGTTTAATATGAAACTTTTATCATAGAAAGACGTGTCCATGAGTTCATTGATTAATTTCTCTGAGGAGCAGCAATAGGTATGTACTTTTTTCAGGTTTAGTGCTGAATAAGGGTAAGAAAGTAAGCCCTACAAATTCTCGCGTGCATGAAAAAGCCTAATCAGACGTATTTGCCGTATCAGGCGTTCTCCCCTAGATGAATGCTATTCTCGGCTTATTTTTCTTTGACTCCTAGGCAGTTTAAAACACATTAGCTACATAAATATGCTTAGGCACTTTGAAAGCGGCAACCACTCTAACACATGTTTATTTCACACTGTAGTTTTTAATTTCAACTAACGTACAAAGAATATTTACTTGGCGATTTTCATGGGCAACGTTGACCAAATACTGTATCTTGTGTTGTTTTATTTCATTCCATACTGCATTTACGTTGCGTGGGGATATGCAAATGCTATAGGTTATACAAATCATAAAATTCCTTTATAGAATCAGTGGTGCTTAGGTTATTTAAGTGAGATTTTGTAGTTTAATCTTTGAAATAAAAAATATAACCTACAACTTCAATCATTTCATATAATAAAAGCGCTGCATGCTCTTCGAAGCCCGTTCGAATGGGTTTGGAGGGATGTTGTCCACGGTTGAATTTGAAATGATAGACCCTGTAGACTTTGAAAGTGCGTCATTCTGCTCACCTTTGTTTTATAACAAAATTTTGAAGAAGGCTTCAAATGTGCATGATATCCATAACGTAAATTGTTGACGTAGTTCTAGTAACTTTCAATATTTCGCATAATGATGGAACGAAAATGAACGAAATGCGTTTAGTTATCTTTCAGTGATCATAAATTTAAACAAAATCTTAATTTCGACGGTCTGAAAGCGTCGTACGTAGAAGAAATTATAAACTTACCTACTACCAGTGCTTGAATGCTGATTCAATATCGATAGTTTCAAGATGGGCATATATTGATGTTTTCTCAATATCAGTATCAAAGTATGTGAGTGGAGTTATTTATGAGTCATTTTATGCCTTCCGGTGCACTCATATCTACCCTTCCGCTGAGGTTAGCAGAGTTCCAGACGTCAACTGCGGTTGAATGAGAGCTCAGAATTATTAATAGCTCATGTAAGCTAGTTCACGAAAGAAATGATATACTTACCTACGTAGAATAGTGATACAGATATTTTCAGCTCATCGAGACCTAGTTTCTGTGTGATAATGAGTCTCCCAGTTTGAAATGAGGGCGATTATGGCACCACGCAGGCTCAGATAAAAGCTCAGTAATTTTACGGATATCAAAGATTACTGTATGAAACGCAGTTTGCTCAGAGAATGTGATCGATCCGAATCTGCGAATTTCACTCTCTGAATGGATTATTTCCAGGTGACCTATATCCTCATCCGTCGAAACAACATTCACCTTTAAGAATATGCTAAGGTTGTAAATTGCTCTTGGAAGCTCGCTTTGTTAAATCCAACTTATCAGAAAGAAAAAGAGGGATTAAGCTGCTTACACCCGTTCAAGTGTTTTTTACCATTTCCAAAGTGCCTCTTTAATTATTATCCATAAGCCCATGGATGTTAATCACATGTCGAGTGATAGACACAGGATCACCTTTGTGGAAAACTACGAGTAACTACGTCAATCTTAACATTCGCATAAATTTCGTGAATAATGGAGTCAGAAAATTCTTACAATCCGTATTTTTGATGCGTCATTCGCCCTATTTTTTATTCATTTATGTGACTACCCACAGGGCGCGGGCCATCATCATTCTTTTGGCATCGTGTAGCATAATGCAATGAGTCACAGATAGCTTTTTCGAGTTTCATGCTGAGCATTTTCTTGTAATGGAGTCCTGAAGTGATCAAAAAAGGCCTATGAGGAAAGTAACCTCGCGTGTGGCCAGTGAAGTACCGCGACGAATCGCGAATAATGCGGAGGGTCCTCTCGCCGGCGGTCGGCGAATTTCTTCAGGTTGTTATAAATCGCGACTGAAATCGAGGATGGCGAATGTGTGCGTAGCGCAACCCGAAATGCTGCCCGCTCGGGAGGGAGGTGGGGCCGGGTAATTTCAAATGTAGAGATCTCCCGTGTGTTCTCTTGTGGAAACTCTCTGTCTCCGGCGCTCCGCTAATCTTGTCCGGCCATTTTAACTTGACTCTTTTCTTCCTTTCTCGGGGGGAAGGGACGAGGATTTCAACCAACCATTCCCACCCCAGCGTCCATCTTAACTCGGCACCCAGTTCGACTCCTTCCTACCCTCTCTCTCTCTCTCCCCCCCCAACCCTACAACCCTTACCCCCAACCTTTCCCTTCACGATCCTCGAAAAGTCGTCCCCCCTCCCACCAGCGATGGTGTCGGATTACAGCACGGCGCCCGTACGATGGTCATTCCGCTTTGGGCGCGGCCGCGATTCGCGGATCACGAGCGATCTTGCCCACGCACGTGCGCGGTCGTTTTTATCCTCAAAGGTCTCACTTTCCTGCGCACATCGTCGCGTTGGAATATCATGCCGCCATTCTCGGAAGGAGAGAAAAAATGGTGAGGAGCACCGGGTCAAATATCTTGTAAGGGAATCTCTTTAAGATCCTCATCTCGCTCCGTGGGTTTGCAATGTTATGCCCGAACGTGGGGCAGTGAGCAGCTTGTCGAGGAAGACCTGGACGATTTTTCAATGGCTCCCTTATTTTTTTAAATTTTATCTTCGTTTTCGCTCGGATGTCATTATGCGGTATAGTTGTCTTTTTGTGCTGCTTTAGTGTCATGAACAGTAAAAAAAAGAAAGGTTTTGTGAAAAAAGTTAATGTTGACGTTCTCTAACTGACGACTGGTATACATAATCCATTTATTTTTTAATCAATTAATTAATTAAATCAATTAATTAAACAAAATGAATTAACTTTATTACGAGAAATTTATTGTGAGAAGCTAACAACGGGTGAGGTTATTTCCGCGATCAGTAGAATATAGCTGACTGAGGATAGGGAAAGGGGTTTGTGGATAGGAGACAGCGTGGGGAGACACTTAGCAACGACCGATTAAAAGTATTTATGAAATTTGATAAGAGGTCTATTGTACAACGTCCATAGTCTGACGATCTGAGAACCAGCCCTCGGGGTACCCATCGTAACAGATAATGGTCAGAATATTACCAGAAAATTGTCCACCACGGAGACTTGAACTCTAGACTTCAAAGTGCAATATAAATCTAACCTCCCCAACCCCCATTTTACTGCATGTTTTTCCCGTATATGCATTTAAAAGGATTTTCTGAGCTCTTAGTTATTGACACCAGATTAGTGGCGGTACCGGCTTACCACATTTGGCAAGTATTAAGAAAACGGAGGTAGTGTGTGTGTTTTTTTTAAGAGTGACTGCCTTGTGGCTACGCGTTATAATTAGACAGTTCAATCAACTTTCTACAGAAAGAAGCTGAAAAGATCGTACACATTTAGTTATGTTCATAATTTTTCCATTCCTTGAATCTAAGTGTGTTTCCTTTCATGAAGTATCCAATGTAACTAAAATATTAACAATACGATGATTAGCGAATAATAGCACTTTTCCACCATGCAAAATTTATTACGACCAGGTTTCAGCATCATCTTCAGGTGATTAAGAAGCTGAAGACATTGAAACCTGGTCGTAACAAATTTTTTTACAGTGAATAACTGCTATTTTTTGGTAATTATATTTCAATTCCACAAGATCACGCCTGAAACTACGCAATTCGAAAAAACAATATGATTACTATTAAAGTTTATCTTTTGAAATAGTTTCCATATTTGTCCTGACGGAGTAAGCAGGCTTTCAATTTTTTAATTATTACAGATTTTAAAAATTTCTTGGTTGAAAAAGTTTTTCAGGCCGCATTGAAAATTTCCAGTATTACTTAGTATTAATTAGACCTAACGTAATGTGGTTTTCATTAATCAATTGAAATCAAACCCCTTGTAACGAAGTTGATAGTGAATTTTGTAGCCATAGGTGTAAATATATGCATTTCTATATGAATCGTTTCTTTATGGATTATGCCATATTTTTATTATTATAAATATTTATTATCCTTAGCTTCAAGATTGATGTGAAACATTTTTTGCGGTCAAAGGTGTTCCCTCCTCCCCTTTCAATGTCAGCAGTTTAGTTATCTTTATTGTAAGAAAGTATTTTCAATCCATTTGTGTAAATATTTTGTGGCGTAAACAAATTCGTTAATTCTTGACATAAATGCATGTTTCACTACTTGATCAGTGTCTCAATGTAATGAATTCTCACCAGAACGATTCTGAATAAGGTCCTAGCATTTGATTTTGAAATAATCCTGTACGCTAACGAATTCATCGGGCACCTGCGGATATGCGCGTACAGGAGCACTTCCAGTGTCTATCATTAGGAGTGGGAAGCTTGAAAATATATCGCATGGGCACCACCGTAGGAATCGAACACAGCTGCTGTAAATACGAGTATAATTGGCTATAACGCCCACGAACAAATAACCGCTCGCATCAACTCCCTGCCGATTGACGCTGTTCAACGACTTGTCCGCGTGCAAAGTGGGCTCCGTGACGTTTACGTGGAAGGGCAACGCCTGTGGACCCGGATAGTGCTGTTGCTTTAATTGTCAAGCCAGCAGGCAGATGAGATGTGGCAGACATAAGCGCGACCACCCCATCTACCCTCTTCCCAGACCTAGTGTATG
Source organism: Calopteryx splendens (assembly GCA_002093875.1). NCBI lineage: Eukaryota > Metazoa > Arthropoda > Insecta > Odonata > Calopterygidae > Calopteryx > Calopteryx splendens. The sequence goes on along the minus strand of LYUA01000046.1, from coordinate 867,232 downwards.
GCGTTCACTCCATCCACTCGCAACTCACCGGTCTCCTCCGTTTCTTTCTCTCCATCTTCTCCCTCTCGTTTCGTGAAACCCCTGTGAGTCGTGCGTTGCAAATAACCCGCTCCGCCCAGGAAAGGGTGGTCGTCCACTAAGGCGGTTTCACATTTGATCCTCATCGTGATGGTAGGATTATTGCCCAATTACTCCTTAGAAATCCTCCTGAAGCGAAACTTAAAGTACGCCAGGGCAAACATTTATGTCGACACAATGTAGTGGGTCTGCCGTGCTACTGGTGTGGGGTTGTGGTAAAAATAATTGATTTCTGGTGAGGTATGAGTAGTTTTGGAAAGAATGTAGTATGGATTGGATGCACCAGTAATAGAAAAGCATAACATACATCGGTCGTGTAGAGAGAATGGGTGAGTGTTAAAATCACGAAGCAAATAAATCGGGGAATGGTTAGAGGAATGGGGATACACCCAGAAAGTCATTGGCGAATGTGACTGAAGAAGAGAAGGAATATTAGAAGAGCTGTAGAGCTTGAATCAAGCAATGTATGAAATGAACCGAGGGAAAGAAGGATGAAATGATTTTTTAGTACGGAAGTAATTAGTAAAAGAAAGTAAATTATAAAAAATAACCTTAAATTAGAATTTATTGAATTTGCCTTCCCCTCAATGAAGCGGCATGTTATGTATGAAAATTGCGAATAGTCCTAGAATGTTGATGTATATATCTCCTCTATCTATATTGCTAGTAGTCGAATTGAAAATTGTTTCATATTAGGGTGTGGGTAGCTTAATACACCTTAGCGGGATTAAAAGAGGATCTTTTGACTCGTCTTGACGTAATTCCCGGGCCAGATCCTTCTTCGTCCGCAGCGTTTGGCTAGGACCCTCGAAGCCGAGCTAGCATAAGCTCCCCGACTTTCTCACCCCCACCTCCGCCCTCGCCTCACGGCCTCCAGAGGGAACCGCTCGCAGCCACGACCGGGGCCGCATGTCCGTCTCTACGCTCACCCTAGTCAACTCCCTCGCCACTCTTGCCTTCACTCACCCCTGGAACTTTGCCGATGGCCCTTTTCGCAACTAGTTCGTCCCAAACCCAGTGAAGAGCCCGCTTACTTTAATTCCGCAATGTTCTCGTCAGAGACTAAGACTTCTTATAACTAAGTTTGGTTTCAATCGTAATTCAAGTCGAGGGGACTAATTTTATTTATTTATTTTGCGAAAAGACAATGATCCATGTAATAATTTAAGTTGCTGAAATTTACAAATTTTCTAAAAAACAGTTGGCTCTCTCCCTTTAGTAACTTTATTCCAGGCAATATTTTAGCATCCTAATTTGCTATTCCCGGTCTAATTAAAGGACAAATAACGATTTCTGTTGACAAAGAAAACAATTCCCATTAAATTTGACGACGCAGCGGCACTTTCACTGGGACATTATTTTTCAGTTTATTTTTCATAAAAAAAGTTCCAAAACGGTAGTTTTATAAGATAGTTTTATTTTTGGGGCAACTAAAAAAGTTCAAAACAATATTTACCATATGTGAGGACTTAATAGATAAGAAGTGATGTACGAGAAGTAGGTGTTGGATGGTTTTAGCTCCAGAGGTGTCCATAAAGGGATGCAGAGATTGGCAGTTAATATGATAGCTTGGAGAGGTGCAACGCGTGGGATTGTGAAACCATGACGATGAAGGGTTTCCTATTCGGTTCACCTTTATACTCTCAGAGCATGCTGCGGTGAACAAGTCGAGTTTCCCACTTATTTCTACTGGTGCATGACCTTTCTCCCCCTGGGAGGATTTCCACCTTTTTCGCACTTTTTATTTTACTGCTAAAAGCTTCTTTCTCGGTAATTATTTAATAGCACGCCTGTTACGCACTTCCCCGCATCTCCTCTAATCGAGAATTTACTTTCAAATTTACGACGGACGTCAGAAGTAGTTTATGATTGCATCTTAAGGATGGCATAAGAACTACGCTTTACCGTAAAGTGTCTTGATCATTTTTACGTTAATTTTCGTCGAATACATTATTCGCGATTAACATAATTAGAATAAATGCGGTTAAGTAGCCGTCCCCAAATTGTTACATTTCTGCCATCGGATAACTAGGACATAAGTAATATATTGTCATGCTACACCATTTACTCTTTATGGTGGTAATATTTTCCGGATTTAGCAAAAATAAACTTTTTAAAAGGCTATTATGAATAAATTGGCACTTATTAGGTCATATTTTATCTTTAGATACAATAATATTCGTATGAACAAATAACTGAGAATTAATCTGTCACTACTCACTACAATACTGTGGATTTATTATTCCACAAATACCGAAACCAATTTTTAGTGTATTCACAATAGAAGATCATTGAAAAGAGGGATACATGTTCTTGCCCAAGTAGGGAGCTTATTATTAGGAATTTTTACGGAGATATCCGGCTTAGAAGAATATTTAATGCCATGTAACGCAACCGAATTGTTCTTCAGCACGTGGCTTAGGCAACTCAGGCGCCGGTCATATTGTGGTCTGTGTTCGCACTCGATGTCGAAATGAGTCTTTTATCACTCGAAGGCGACTATGCAAGTGTTAGCAAGATTCATGAAAAGTCTTTTCTGGATTCTCAGAATGCACAGGCGGTTAAAAACCCTTGTTTTCAATAATTTCACACTCCGAATAGAAACTTTAGGGGCGAGAGAATTCAATGACTACTTTTGCGTTCAGCTGGGAAATAAGTTTTCTAAAATAAGGGTAAACTCTCTTTAATCATTGCCATATGCAATCGCAAACCCCGGAAATGAGTTATTTTCTGAAAATATGTTATAATAAGATTAGTAGCGTTACTGCATTATTAAATGAACTAGGCTGGGAATCAGTCATCGACCGAAGGCTAAATTATAGTTCTTACATACCTAAATTAGGTGATCTATTTTTTGATCACGTTAAAAATGAATTATTAACCACGTCGTACATTGATGGGAGATAAAACGAAATAAGGATTTGAAAGATGAAATGCATAACGGATAGGTTTGAAATGCCGTTTTTTTTACCACGAATGATAAGGCAACAGAATAATTTCCAAAGACAGCGCTCAGGATTTTACGCTGAGTGGCTATTTTTTGTCCTGCGTCTTATCGTATTTAATTTTAACCCCTAGTAGTAGCTTGTCTTGAATACTTAGATATTCTATGCGTTTAAAGCTGTTTGTAGCATGTACTTCCTTTGGTTAAATTTTATAACCTCTCCGTTTGCAACTAATAAAATTCTAGTAACATATAACTTTGATTATGTATTCCTGGTGTGTAAACACCCCTGCCATACAACTTAGTGGTGGCAGGGTACCATGTAGATGTAGAAATAAACTAACGTATTGCAGCATTGAAGAAAAGTACTCGCATTAATTTTTAACTCATAGAAGTACCACGTAATCAGACAAACGTGTCATTAGCTGCTCCTCTTTTATAAAAAAATTTATTCAAAAAGTATGTAACGTAGCTGTGATGGCTATATGAAGGAAGATAGGTACATTCTGAGGTACTTAAGGTAGTGATCGTGCTACACGTTCTGTTGTGGAAAATTAACTAAATGAATATATATGTATATATGCATGTATGTATATATATATATATATATATATATATATATA
>LYUA01000046.1:566906-582970 GCA_002093875.1 Calopteryx splendens | reverse complement strand
TCAATGTTGTCCACTCTCTTATAGCCCTGATGATGGAATAAATTATATTCCGAAACGTTGGAAGGAATACTTGATTTTAATTTTTGACCTTACCTCGAGATATTAATATATTGGATATTCAAGTGTCCCATAGCGCAGGTGGGTCTCGTCCATCTCGGGTAGTAATAGACTCCAAGTCGAGACGTGGCCGAACAGCAATCTGGTGGGAATGAGTGGAATTCTAATTCATATTGGACTCTCCAATGGAGTCAAAGCCAATCAGTGTGCTTGTCGTCTAATGCACACGTACCCCCCCTCAGGATTTTTTACGCCTACTCCTGCACTAATTTTCCCTTCCGCATGACACCGTAGGCCAGGTTAACGCGAACGGATTTTTATTATTCCTTGTGCGCTCGGCGAAATCATGGCTGGAGGAAGCATTAAATTCGGATTTTTATGATTGTACTATAAATTTCCATCCTACTCTACAAAGCCGCCGCGAGGGTGGGTGACAATGGGCGTACGGTCACGAGCCATCAATGCCATCCGAGGATTATTGGCAATCCTCGTCATTTCACTTTCGGGAAGTTCAGATTTTCAGGCATGCTTCCTAATAATGTGGTCACAAATAGTGCAAGGGAAAAGAGATTCCTTTTATCAGACCTGTTCAGCAGTCAATCCTTCCAATCTTCCAGCTTCCAATTCTTTTCTCGTCTACCAAGGTAATGCTAGGCTCAAATTATTCCCTCCTTGTCTGCGTTAAACTTGAATAATTTATGTCTCTCGGTGGTGGTAGTAATTATAATAAATAATTGAATGTATATATATATATATATATGTATATATATATATATAAATTTATTTATTATAATTACTACCATCACACACACACACACACATATATATATATGTGTGTATATATATATATATATACACACATTTATATAATTCCTTTTTACCTCACAAAAATCGGGACCGCAATAAGAGAAGAATAAAGCTTAAAGTATATGGATGCCAGGAAAGGTAGGGTGATAAGTGGAAATATAGATGCATATGAAAGTTGGTGCATTCTGTTGCATGTTATTTTCAATATTTTACATTTTTATGTTGCCTATAGTGCATGAAGTGATAGTGTGTAGTATTTTTTTACAAGCGTTTCGCTTAGTAGTAGATATAAAACGTAGTTTCGCGTTGCCCTTCATGTGTAGTGCCTGCTTGTGGCTCTTGAGGTATTGTATACTATTATTGGATAAGTCCCTTTGTATGATTCGTGACCTCTTTGAATATTGTTATTGGTTTATTACATTCCTGGTGTGGATTCACCTCGGCCACATATCCCAGGGGTGGTTTAGGGGGTATTTTGTAGTTAAAAGAAATAAGAGTTTAATTTGCCTATGAAATCTTCGTGCTTTCCGTTGCTCCTTAACAAAGCTAAACATACAAACATGCATTATGACATTTTCCGTTAGCATGCCCAGTAAAATGTAAAAAAATACTGCTGCAAGAATGAGATAAAACGCAAAATTCTGCAACCGAAATCTCGGCTTCGTGACGACCTTGTAGCCATCCTCAATGCGTATCTGTGGCGATGCTAACCGGAGCGGAACGTGCGACCATCCCCTGCTAGGCGACTAAGATTGGAGGGACGGGGAGGTGGGCTAGTTGGAAAGAGAGGAAAAGTATGGGCGTTGGGCTCAGGGATGGGGAAGGACGGGAAGAAGTGGGAGGGGGTGCGAGGGAGAAAATGAATGGGGTAGGGAACGAAGGACACACTTGTTCGATAGCACGACGTCGGACGGTTAAGAAAGCAAACAGATTGGTGGAACTTGGGACGGAGGATTTTCAGGCGTGGGAGATGAGGAAGAAAAATATACAGAAACGAAAAATTGTTTGGGGAGGGCTGGAAGTGGAGAGCATGGCCAGGGAAAAAAATAAGAGGTGGGGGATGATGAGGGTGGGGAGTGATAAGGGTGGGGTTGAGTCAATGGGGTAAAAAAAAAGAGTGGAAGTGGTCGCGGGGATGGGGGAGGTGGTTGGAAAGCGTGGAAGGGGTTGGGGGTGCAAGATAAATAATTAGGAAGATTATATTAGGGCGAGGAAGAAGGCGTGGAGTGGAGTAGGGGATATTCTGCCAAGGAATGTGACGGAGGATTATTTTCTTCCGACAAGTTTCACATTTTCTCCTTCCCCAAATTAATAAAATTAAGTGCACGTTTTTTTTACCATGTCACTGTCCTCATTTGATAATCATCTCCCCAAATAATTAATTAAATTAATGATTGCCATTTATAAATGCAAAGGGGTTATCATCTAGGAATATCAGTTATTAACGATTCGAACAGATCATATTGCCTGGGCAACAAGTGACTTTTACAAAATTATATCCATTAAAATTAAAACTTGGTAACTACAACTCATGACTCATTTGCCTCAACTAATAATTAAAAAGTTATAAGTAGAAAGCTTTGTTTTTCTCTCCATTTTTTACAATTGGTAAAAGGCAATGGAAGCTTGACTTTCTCACACCAACTTCGACCATATTCTTAGTACGTCATTTCCTTCAGGAAGTGAAATTGCCATCATAATTAAAATCATGTTTTAGTTTGTGTGATGAATGGGAGTGTATTAGTATAGAACAAAAGTTTGATTTGATTAATCCCATTTTCTAATATCTAATTCCAAAAGTACGAGTATGTTGCATTCCTGGGGTACCTATTGCACAAGCAATGAGGTAAATAGTAACCTTCATATTTAAGAGCAAAATATTATTCATAACCCTTGGATGGTGGAAATCAAAAGCTTCATTATAACATCCTGATACCTGCCCTGCACATACTAAGTAAGACTTGATTTCTTCAAATCCAGAATTATGTAAACCTGCTGCGTAAAAAAAATTTACCTGAAAAAAAGCCCTTGACAATAGTAAGTCAGGTTACGAAAAAAGTTTAGTGCCGAGTACGCAAATATCATTTACTACACTATCCACGCGGACGACAAGGTGAGGTGAAAAGAGGGAAAATATTGAATACTTGAGGCACACTGTCGTAGTTTAAACACTTTATTGTGGTTATCATGATTTTTTTTGTCGCCTAGACACAAAACCCACGGGAATGTGATAATAGGAATGGAATATGGGTCCCCCGGAAAAGGCCTGGCGGAGTGAAAGTAGATAGCTAGCCGGCGGGGTGGACGATGAGATAAAAGCACAAGGCGAAGGATGAAAATGGGGAGAAGAGTTTAAATAGTGTGCGGAAGTGGAGAAAGTGGGGTAGAGGGGGGAAATGGGCAGCGGGAGAGAATGCGCTGGGGATGGGGAAAGTTCCCGCATCCTAATTTCACGGCATAAGTGGAACAACTACACGGGGCACACACCCAGCAGAAAAAGTAGCCGTGGCAAAATGACTCCGTAGCCGGAATACAAAAAAAAAAGGGTCACAGTTTCAATCGCACGACGGGAGGGAGTAGGGCGTGTTCAGGCGACGCACGGTAAGGTAGGAAGTAGGATGCTCACGCGCATGCGGACGATCAAGACACATAAATCCCAGTTGACAAAATGAGAACGAAAGGTTGGGACTGTGACTGAGGGGCGAGGGGGGGAGGGGGGATGGCAATAAATTTCGCAAGGGCGGAAGCGATAACTAACTGCGCGGGGCAAAGTATTTTCGACCGGGCGAAAGCATAGGCGTGGCGGACGTCGGAAAAGTGTCCTGGACTCTCCACGGAATATAAAAGAACTCCACAGGCGGGCTTGGTGTTACAATGGCGCTCATGGAATTCGGCTACGGGAGTTCTTGCGTTTGAGGTACGTCACGAGAACAATGAGAGAGTGCAAATGTAATGAGGAGTGAATGACCCCTGGGCGTTAAAAATAAATATCGATGAATAATGCGACGGTCCGAGTGTGCGGGAGGCATTTTACAGTTCGTATAAAAAACAGAAAAAATACACGTGATACGCGGCAGAGCCAACATTTCCTTTACACAGGCTGTATACGCTCACGTCTCCGATGCACGGGAAATATAATAAAATTGGTGAGTGGAACAGCAAGTTTTCCAAGGAGGTTCTGATGCATTTAATTTACAATCAATTTCTGAACTAGCCAAAATATTACTGTATAAAAAGCTACATCTTTTAGCTTATAGATTTTCTCCCATTTCCCATATGGTACGTTAACATGGCCGGCCAACACCTTAAAATCTTTTACAATCCCAAATCATCTCTAATTAAAGCTCTAACTTCTTGCTATAATGCCTCAGGGTATCCAGAGGCAGAGCTCACTTTATTGTCAATGCCATGATTTGTCGCAGTTTATGAACCAGGTGAGCGGATATTCTTTCGCTTACTACAGCTGCTCGGGATTGTAAATGTCCTTTGGAAATAAAAAACTTTTTTTGGCGATTCCTCTCTTTTCGAATTCTCTCTCAGTGCCATCCATTTCCTCCGAATTCCTTCCTCCCCCTCCCCCACTCGCCTCCAATTCACCTTTAACGGTTATTTTCTCTAGTCCCCACTCCCCCCCCACACTGATTCACTCCTCCTCATCACCCCCCTTTGACGCGGCGGGGATTCCCTTCCCCCCTTCTTCGCAATTGTCGGGGCCAGCAGTCAGTCAAGTCTCCCGGAGAGTACAGTCAAGAGGAAGAGAGAGAGAGAGAGACCACTCGGCGGGGTTGGGAGGAGGTCGAGTCGCACGAGAGAGGGGCGGCGAGGTCAAAGTTCTGACCCGTCGGCGCTGATGCCTGGCGGGCGTTTTTCATTGCTCTCCCTCCTCACGGCCCACGCGCATGAATGAATGGGTCGCAGCTGCGTAATAAATTAAGAAGGGCCGAGGGATTGGGTGGGAGGGAGGGTCGAAGTAATTGCTCAAAAATTTTATCACGTTATCAGGTGATGCCCGGGAGGACTACGAAGGTTTCCGCCGGCACTTTTCGCGAGCGGAGTTTTGGGGCCACGGGTTGAAAATTTTCCCGGCGGCCTCGCCTCGAGTTGAACGTTACCTACTCCTGACGACCCGAATTAAAAAAAAATAGACTGAAAATGCATTAACGGAATCACCGCCGTTGTAAAATTACACATTTTTCTGATAGATTTGGTTTAACGTCGTCTAATGTTGTCCAAGTGTCCATGCCTGCCCAATCTCATTTTCATCATCCCGTCAATTGGATTGCGTTCATAGAAATTCGGTCAGGTTCACACGATATGTATGGACTTCATCTCCATCGTATCTATAATTATGATTGATAATTATGAAATACAATTATTGCGTTTTCAATAATAAATATAAATTAATAACTTATGCTCTCTCTAATGATGATAACGTTAGTTGAAGAGGTAAGTCCATGGAAGGCAGCAGCGTGAAGGAAAGAAAAACCAATTGTGAAAAAAGTGAGGCATAGCAATTAATGAAGACGGTAAAGGAAAAAACCTTGCTTTATATGAAACCAAGATAGACATGCAAAGGGCGAGTTACCAGAAGAAACAGATGGAAGACGTCAGCGCAATAAAACTAAGAAACACTAACGCAGGGAGCTGCGAGCAGGAGAGGAACGAGGAATTCTCCATTGATGACATTATATTTATTGCTCTAGAAATTTTTATGTTAAAATATTTTCCTTTTCCCTATTTTAAAATGGAAGTAAATTTAGACTCAAAATCGTAGGAATGCCGCTCATACATTATTTCCTCCAGAATTGAAGCTGTATAAGCGAAAATAATTGTGCAAAAAAATTATCTCTCTCTAAAGATTGCACGGATATCATCAATATATTAGTCTATCAGTAATCTATCAGAAATGAATCAAGGATGCATTATCCATTTACAGTGACCAAGAGGTGAGAAATTCTTTAACTCACTTTTTACCCCACACATAAAAAACATTTTTTGCGATTTTCAGTTTTCATGAAAAGCAGACCTTTATGAAATTTATGTCTAAAGGAGTGATGGAAATGAATGGAAACAGACCCATTACGGGGTATTAGGACACTAAGAAAGGATGCAAGAGCATGGGGAAGATGAGAATGGACGTCCTAGGGGGAACGCAGTACGGAGATGTGAGTAATGAGTTGGCCAGAAGTATAAGTGGTAGTAGGTAGAAAAAAAATATGGAAGAGGATTCATTATTAAGAAGAAGGATTTTGAAAAAAATGTTAGAATTTTCGATGCAAAATTGCCTTTATAGAAGTAGGTACATCAATCAGTGCGATTTGATTGTCAGATGTTCAGTTGCCATTCAATTAACCCTGTTTTTCCCAGGGCTTTTCGATAGCAAGTGGCTGCCAAAGTATCAACAGTAATTTCGTATTTTGACACACACGAATATGCCTCTATCTGATTCATAAAATAGATATCATACTAAATACAATTTACATAATTACACATAATACTTATTAAAATATCCTTTATAGTGGGATTTTTCTTTGCACACACCATATGCGGGAATCCTGAGTAATCTGGCGTTATTTTTTTTCACTAGGCAAAAATCTCCCTGAATCGACCCCGAAAACGCAATTACATGAGAATTAATCAAAGTGCCATGGCCGTTTAGTTTGCTTAGCTCAGAGTCCGCATCAAAATATATTGGCTCAAAATCTAGACAATCCCAAGCCATGATATTTTTCTATGTGACTACATTTTTTTGGGAAACCTAAGATGGCAAGAATTGCTCCCATCATTGAATGTCCTAATTCCACACGGAGGGATAGTACTTGAGGATCCTCATTTACATTAATACAATAATAATAAAAACATTAAATTGAAGTGTGACGATTAGGGTTAACTGAGTCAATCCTTTTTGCATCTCATTAAAAAAGCATCTGGACAGGGGTGAAGGATAAGACATTAAAAAAATACAGATTCATGAAACTTGAAATTCTTCATCCACACACAAGCAAGTAAAAGTAAAATGCCGGTATATGAACGAAGCATTTATGACGAAAAAATAATAAATATGGCAAGCCGAGAAGAGTCAACGGTGAGAATGTACATATAGTAGGAGTAATGCAGATATTGCGTCAGCAAAGGAATTGGAAGGCGAAGTAATGGAAACCACGGAAACAGATGGAGTTGATCTTTACCAAGAATCCATTTCAAGCAATAACCCAACATCAATCATTAAACGAAGAACCACGTAGTCTTAGGGATTTTTGAATCATTTTTCAATGTTCGTGATTCCACAGGGGCACGTTTAGTCCCAAAAATTAAATAGATTATGGTTCAAATTCACAGAACCTTATTCCTCCGCTTAAATCTTAAGGCATTTCTCATGAGTAATAAACCTGTTCTTAAAAAAAAGACAATCAACGAGACCCATATGTTTTACTTATTAGCCGCGGGATATTAAGATTCAAACACCTTGATTTCAGGATAATCACGCTACTTACAGGTTAAATACCATTAATATTTTAACCTAGGGGGAGGATAATTTGCCATTAAAATTGCTAGATTTTAATCCTTAACAGTAGATATAACCTACTCCTCATCATCAAACATATATTTTTATTACAGGGAATAACTTCTGTTACACATATTCAGAATAGAAATATGCATAAAAATATGTGTGATAACATCAGCCAGCGTAAAGTCAGAAAACGTTGATTTCTTAAGTTCAAATTTGTTTCAGGTCTAGCTAATACTATTATAAATAGTAAATAAGGTATGAATGTAAAATGCATATGCACGCAAATGTTCAAATATCTCAATGGCACCATTCAAACGATTTTTATGAGAATTCTACTGTCCTTAAATTCAAGCATACCATATTCCATTACCAATACCTTCTTCAATTCACGCAGGTCGAAAAGTTTTGAAAATGAAGACAGAGTAAACTTTGCTTAGCAATTATAACGTCGAGGGAAAACATCTCGGAGAAAATTATTCGAAAATTAAATGGGAGCGCAAATAAAAACCTGCGGAATGAGCAAATACTGAGTAGCCAGTTTGCTAGCGGTTGGCGAAGTGGCCCTGTAAAAGGGGGAACGCACTAAATGGAGGCACAAAGCGGAGAGGAATATGATTGGCAAGGAGGTGAGGGCCAAGGGAGGATAAGAAGGCGGAGGCGAGGGAGTGGGGGGGGGGGCTGAAAAGGAAGAGATCAAGAGGGTGGACGAAAGAAGGCAAGAGATGCAGGGTAGGTAGGAGGAGGAATATATAACGGAAATTAAGGGATAGCGAGGTCAAAGCGAAAAGGGTGGCGTAGGAAACCGAGACTATTCCTGAAGGGTCGCCTTCGACCTCACAGGGACCTCGCCCGCCTAAATTCCTCCGGCCCTCGTCCTCCTCCTCTTCCCCTCTTCAGACCTCTTATCCCCTTCTCCCGCACCTGCCCAACTCTAAAGCTCCTCTCATTCCGACGTTCCAAGACAACACCGTCACCCGTTAAAGAGAAAGGTACGAAATCTTCATTAAAAAAATGCGATTGAAAGGACAAGTCTGGAGCGTTGTCGACACACTTGATACAATTTTTGTTTTCTTCGCTTTTTCCGTCACTGCCAGAGATAATCAGGAGAGCATTAGTTAGTATGGAGTATGGTAGTGGAGTTGAGAGATTCCCTTCAATCTTTACTTTCCGGCAGGTTTGCATCTCACCTTTTTCGTGTCCTCATTTTCCCTTACGAGAAAAGATTCTGTGATCAAACAAATAATTGATAAAACAAATAATTTGAAATTTGAACCAGTAATATTTAAGAGAGGAAATTTAAGTTTGAATTGATAACTCTGTAGCATTCACTACATAATTACTGAAATTTTTCACAATTGTTTAGTATTACTTTGACGAAAGAAAGAGTTCGATCACTAAAAATGAACTCTATCGTTAAATACACGTCTATGAAGAGTTGAGACCATTATAAAAATAGAAATGCAGTAGCCTGCTTCTTTGATAAGAAGCTAAAACATTGTGAAGACTATAATTTGAGCTCACAAAGTCACACTAATTACTCTTAAAAGCGTTTTACTAGTCGTGAATGAAGAAAGTATGGTAAGTACGAAAGAGAACTTCAATCAAGTGATACCAAATACTAGTCGTTTGATTGAGTCGAAGATTGCACCTGATTTTTCATCTTTCGCACAATAATCTTATAAAAATATAATCAGACGCAAGCAAGACACAAGACTGTTGTGTTATTTCAGGCCGTGAGAAAAGGGAGAAGTTGGAAACAGGGTGCAAACTTTCATCACCTTCTAGTAGAAATAAAATTGGTCTAACACCATGGAGATTAAGTTCATCGGTTTGCGGCTATCAAAAACACTCCTGCTCGATGGCTCTGATAAGGAAACACCGAAAACAACGTCCGACAGCGGTCCCAAAACATAGATTAACGTTTCACCGATATCGGAAATCGTTTTGCAAGGCCCGACCAGAATAAATGACTACCTCCAAGATTTTTTGTGAGCGATTTTATTGCGCTAATTAGGAAGAAAAAAATGTAACTTCAGCAACGATAGCTCTTTTTTCAATCATTATGTGGGTTATCTGCTACAAGCAAGGAAGGTGAATAAGTGTCAACATTCTTCGAACCATAGAGTCAATTCCGGAGAAATATTGTGGAAATCATACCAACATTTATTTATTGGACAACTTTTACTGCTATGAAATATCTCACAATCCAAGTAAAGGGTGATCTGTTGGCATAAAAACTGCGCTTGGGGCATCAAATAAAAATACCAATACTTAGAATTCAAATAACCTTTAAACATATCTCGATGTTCCTTAATTATTGAAAATACCAATACATTCCCAACTTTGGACAGTGCTGTCTCTTAAAAATGAATGGGAAAATAATTCCACTTGTTCAATATATAATGAAATTCGCACTGTTTTAAATTCAGGAACATAAAATTTCACATATTTAATTAGAAAAAATATTAAGATAAAGAGCGAATTCGGTAGACTGTTGGGAAAATTTCTTTAGCACTTGGTGAAAATAGTTTAAAAGAAGGAGTTTAATAAGTTGACTTTTTCTTAATTACAAAGTACTTTTTTGCTTTTATCGTTTTTTAGCAAGATTCCTCTGGACTTATTTACCCTGACCCTCCCGGGCATACGACCAAAATTATTTGGGATTCTCGTCCAAAAGCTGAACACATTTTTTAGTCATTTTACACTTTTCGAAAGGGTTTCTTAGCGGCCCTGGATTTTATATAATTTTGTCGTATCATACGTCATAACGCTCATAGCTGAAAATACCATTGCACCTATTTTTAATTTTAGAATTTCCTTTGACGTCTTAAGAATTTCCCAGCTTCCGTGTTGTACTATCTAAGTTTCCAGTTCACTTTTATACAATTATTTGATATAAACTTAATTGCATGCATGGTATTTCGATGTTTACCATCTATATTCTATTGAATATTGAGAAATTAATGCTCTAACTCCTGCTTAAAAATTGTGGTATCCCTTTGTAAGCCCGAACATGATTCTTTTAATGTTAACATTTCTGATTACACTAAAAAAGAATATAGTGCCTACTACTCTTTGGTTACCATTTCCTTTGAAAGTTAATACTCATTAATTAAGGCATTTTTCGGGTACAATTTCTGTCCACAAAATCGAAAATATTATTTCCCGTAATAAGTGAAGCAACAAATTGATGCATGTTCAGCACTTAAGTGTACAAGAGCAACTCGGTGGAATCGTATGTCTTTACCGCCAAAGTTAAAACTATAAGTAAGTAACTAATCCAATCGATTTTGTGAATACTGATACCTATCACCACTGATTATGACTATTCGATCGCTGTTTTGTGATGAGAAGTTTTTGACCTGCTCGTATAGTTCTAATATTGTAATAAAGCTAGTATCTGGTGTTATATAAAATGCGCATCAATAGATTCGTTTTGATCGAGGACTTTTGATTGCTCACAAAAACCTTCTGGACAGTTATCTGCGATTTAGCGATTTTAGTCTATTACTAACTTACACTGCGGCAGTTACACTACTACTGCAGAGAAAGGTTCCTCGGCGTAAGGGCCGCCAGTAGAGTCAATAGGGTGCTTTTTCTTACTTCTTACTAATTCCTTAGAAAAAAAAGTTCCGTCCCTTTGCCTCTTAATACCATACATTTATTTTATTTAACTAGGTATACATATCTTATGTAACTAACAATTGCTAATGGTTACCTAATGTAAACCAATACTATTTGGCAACGACGAACAAAACGAAAAACTCACTTATTTACCCATACCTATCCTAAAACAGCCTTCAAAGCTCGAGCATCCTAACCACTACACACCTGGCGGCGGCCTCAGTTATACATTGAACATTAAATGGTTCAAGTGATTCCTACCATTTTTCTCTTGGATTCAAAGGATGTTCACCCGACGTATTTTGAGATTATTTTCAAGGGGATAGAGAAATGAAGTAGTTCTTGTGGTAACAGATAAAGAAACTGAATTGTTCTTTAATAACATGAAACGGCTTAGTTTGGGGCTAGTTTATTTTTTTAAGTTTAAATTCAAACTATGAAAACTAATAAGAAGTTTATGACGGGCTTAAATTATCTTAAAGCGTTTCGCTAAATCCGTCCACGATCCAATTGAACAACCAAACATGATACCAAAGAGCTACCTAAGTTAATATCTGTCCGAATTCGATTCTGGCGAAAGCTTCTCCTTGTATTGAATTACGTCACCCCATAACTCAAAGGGCCGCTCAATTTCCCCCAATCACAAGAAAACTAGTGAGGTAGCTGCATCTGTCGAACTGCATTGAAGGGACCTGGTATCAACAAGCTAAAAGTGGAGAAATTTTGGAATTAAAATCTTAATGAGAGGTGTTATTTTAAGTCATTGAGTCCTCAATTTGAATTCTTATCGATAAATAGAACTCTACCAAAATGGACATAATTTAGGAATGCAACAGAATACAGAGAAAAGCTGCCTGTTTCGTTAAGTACTGTCATGAACCAACATGGAGCGTCACGTTGTCATTGGGAAGCGTTAGTTTGAAGTCACTGGAAGGAAAAATTTGTATGACTTGAACCAGTAGATCTCGTCTTGAAACCGCGATTTTAGTCTATTACTTACTTACACATGTAATCATTATAATCTAACACTGAAAGAGTGGGAATTTTATTTAATTTGAATTACAATGGTATGTGAGGCCAAAACATGAAATTAGGAAAATGGATGATGAAAGGAATCCGTATTCTATTACAAAATTCATATCAACAAAAACAGGAAATATCACGAGAGGAAACTTGAATTTCCCGGAAATAAAATATACAACTGCTAATAATCACTGATTATCCTAATGACGGTGATTTAGTTCGCCCTTTCACACTTCCTCGTGTCAGGCTGTACAGTAAAATGTAAGTTTTTTTATCTGCTCCACAAAATTTTAACTAAAATTGATAGCTCCGCGCTCTCTGTTGTCGAATTTTGATTAATACATTCATGGAATTTCCTAGCTCGTAAAAAATTTCTTGTTTCATTTATTTCTTTCCGTACACTCCTTAAAAAAAGTTTAAAATGGTTTTCTTAATCGCTTAGGTCACAATCATTTCTCCAGCGTGGAGTAACTTACACCCCATTATTTTAAACATCCATAACCATCTGCACACAACCTTTTTCCTTGTTGTATGCACTATAATTTATGGCTCTCTCACACCTCCATGCTTCCGTTCTCAAATCGCTCTATGCCTCATTTTGATGTGAGTTTTTCTGGATCTATATAAATTTTTACGCACCACAAAAACTATTTACTCCAAAAGCTTCATCTTCCTTCAAGGAAAAGGCAATGTAATGGGCAATAGAATGATATTAGCATAATGCAATCTCTTCATGAGCCACCTACAATATATTTTCGTCTCTGGCGAATCACTCGGACGTATTTTTTGGGGTTCACCATTTTTATGCAATTTTATGACTCAAGATTGATGTTTAAGATCAGATAAATATTATAATCTGATCTTATATAATTTTAGGCTCTGAAATCATATCGATTTTAAAAGTGTAGATATTTGGCTTAAGAAACAAAGATTAACTTCATCTAACCACGTAAAATATTTAACCACCAACAACATAGTTTTTCAACAACCTGCCTTCCAACAAATTCCAATGTGGAAGAAACCGCCGTGCATGGATATGTGGCTTACAAGGTAATCATGAAAAAATAAGCTTTTGAATTTATATTTTTAATTTCTATCAGTCATAGATGAAAATTGCAGAGTACATACGTTCGTCCTTTTATTTAACTCCAATCCAAGTCCTTGATTACAGCACAAATTATTCGAACTTGACGAGTGAAAGAAAAGGTGTGCCCAGTGTTTTTATGTTTCTTTCATTGAAAATCGTAATTTTTAATGTAATTAATCGTTATGGTTATTTACCAGAATTACCGAGATCAGGAAATGGATACATCTATGTTTTCTGAAATTTTAAAATACATATTTCTTAAAGGGGCGTGGTAGTCCAGCGGGTAGACCACAGAGCTTCTAACCGGAGGGCCGAGTTCAATCCCGGGTAACGCCTCTGGGCACCCTAAGCTTTATTCAAGCTTTGTACTATTTTTCGGGTACCAGGACATCCTGAGAAATCGCAGGTGACGCAGAGAAAGGAACTGGCCACCCTACCCTTATGTGTGAGTTCCACATGCTGTTGGGCTAAGTACTGGGGGAGCTCTACCCTCACCTAACTAACCGACCTTCGGGTTGATTAGGTACTGCGACTTTTTATACTTCTTAAAGAAATTCCTAAGTTTAGATTTTTATCGTGGAGTTCATGGTGACAGCCTTAAATGCAAAGATAATTAGACTACCATTTTCAATATGAAAAGAATTTGTATACAATATTATTACTAGGTATGTATTTCACTTGTGTAGAGATGAAGTTACATGTAGTAATGGTTATCGACTTCTGAAATATACTAGACAACAGTGGAAATGTCCTGAGATTCCGAGGAGCATGGCCTTCTTCAAATATTCATTGTCTAATCCTGTGATGGAATTTCACTATCCACAACTTTACATTCTGTAATTTATATAATTTTTCAACATATCCTTTTCTCCACCATTCTTTTTTCATTATTTAAATTTCCTCCGATAA
Source organism: Calopteryx splendens (assembly GCA_002093875.1). Taxonomy (NCBI): domain Eukaryota; kingdom Metazoa; phylum Arthropoda; class Insecta; order Odonata; family Calopterygidae; genus Calopteryx; species Calopteryx splendens. Next base: position 568,952 of record LYUA01000046.1, on the reverse strand, counting down.
CTTTCTCTCATTCCTAACACTATCCAACATACCTTCGTTTGAACTACGGGAAATTAACTCAAACGAAGTCATACATAAGCGAAAAATTACAGTTCAAAAATCATTCACCTGAACCGAGACTCGGACCCAGATCCCTCGATTTCCGGCCAAGAGGTATAGAAATTCATAGTGTATGAGTACACCTGAGTTGGCTAAAGCACTCCGCCGGAGATTGAGGGACCGTGGGAATTTTCACATTGTAAATTTTTTCGCATGTTTCTTCGTTTGCCATTACCCACCTTTCTTTTTAGAAATCCACTCTCCATAACTCTCCTATGACATATTTACCTGTCTACGCTCATTCGCCGCATTTAACATAGAGCTATCTATATCACAGTATCGTCATGTTACAACATAACGATCTTGAAAATTCCTTTGGCTACATCTTTTTTATGTGTGGCAGCGTACAGTTCACTCTTCTTTTGAAAATTCATCATTACTATTGTGTCTCCTTTTCTTATAAATTTGTGAGTGTAATATACCCATCTTCCTACAAATTATGTAAAAACCCTCGCATTTTTCCGTCTATCACTTTTCCTTTCATTTATCATAGCTCCAATAATAATTGTACTGTTTCCATTAATGCTTAAGGAATTCATTACTTCCGAGTTACTTATTGTGCTGTGTATTGTTATCTTCAGCCGTAGTCACACTGATTCTGTACAAAAGATTTTCATCTATTGGCTGAATGGCTACCTAAAGTTTTCTTACTCATACCTATCAATTATACCTCAATGAAAGCAGCCTGAAATACTTAGGGATATTATTGAGGAGAGATATGGGATGGAGTCAGCATAATGAAAAAATAGCTGATAAAGCCTTTAGAAACATCCATTATGCAATACGAAAAAGAGACACAAAGTAAGTTCGGAAATTGGCACGCAAAACAATTATAAGGCCAATGATAGAATTTACTGCTAATGTTTGTGACCCATATGAAATCGGCCTCGAGAAAAAACTGGAGAGATTGCAAAGGAAAATAGTGGGTGTAAATGTAAAATGTGGATAAGTAAACGCCTCGAGAAACCCTCCTACAAGGGAAAGAATGACCATAAATTTAAAACTAAGGTGAGAACGCAGAAAAGTAAAAAGGCAAATTATCGTTTCTAAATCGATCCATTGAGGATTGGAGCGGCTTACCTGAAGAGGTCTTAAACCCTTTCCCAAACAGCCACAACATATTTAAACGGAGGTTTCAAAAAATTACTGTGTGAAGGGAAATATTTTGTAGATATGTTTAAACCCTGTGTCCACATACCACCAGGCATTGACCTATTGTGCCTAGTGTAAAAATAAGAATATTATATCTAATAAGGTTCCTTTCTACCTTCATTCCTATCATGATTTGTAATCATACCTCTCTTACCATTCCCTCAGCTTTAAAGCGCTATTCACAAACAACCTTACATTATCCCCTACCTTACACCACCATTGCGATTCTACATTTGCGACACTTATTGCGCCTATCCATTACCGTATACGGAATGGACTACTTTAATATTCTGTAAAACATTTATAGACTTTGCACACTTATATTGAACGCATTCGGATATTTGAAAAAAAACAACGGAATCCTTAATATGTAGGTATTTTATTTTGTTACGGAATTCAGCTGTCCTGTAATACAAAGTGTGGAAATTCCTCTTGGGTCTCATTCCTCAGCCACTGTCTCAGGGCTGTTGAGTGACGTGACGTTGAAGGGAATAGAGACTCTCCCCCGGTGGGAAGACCTGAGAGGAGTTTCTACAAGTAATACACCGGGAATGTAACCAAATCTTACTTAACACAAAAGGGCTTAATTTTAGATCCTTATTACGCCTTCTCATGTTTCAGTAACTAAAGAAAGCACCCCAAAACGTTTCTTAAGTTCAAGTTTTAGATATAAAAATAACTCTACCTTCAGTTTCGCGTTATCCAAAATTACGGCCATATTCGGACAAACCTCTGTCATTGGCCGTGTGTTTGTGTGTGTGTGTATATATATATATATATATATATATATATATA
>LYUA01000046.1:398220-414280 GCA_002093875.1 Calopteryx splendens | reverse complement strand
TATTCACAATGATAAAATTCCACCACATCACGCCTGATACTTCTCTCTTCGCAGAATAAATCGTTCTAACAGTTAGCCGTTTACTTAAATTACGACTTGAGTGCGTATGTAACATGATCACTGGGTAACCCAAAGAACACGGGTTTCTCTCTCGCCTTAAGTATTGTGAAAACTTTTGTGATCCGCTCCTGATAACCCAGATGGGTGAGCCAAGACTGAATAATTCGGATCGGAGGGCGCGGGGGTCATGAGGAGAGAGAGTCTTAAGGCAAAAGTAAGCAAAAATAAAATTAAAGTGGTTGGATAGAATTCTTCCAAAGGAACGGGTATGCCAGGAATAAAACCAATTTGTCCTTCGGCAGAATGGGGATTTCCTGGATAATAAATTACCCCGTCCCCGGCATTACTTCTCCTTTTTCTAAAACCGCCGTCCTCTCCCTAACACACAGGACACACGCAACTCATCTCACAAATATCCTCACCAACGCCAGTTATGCCATAATCCTCTTTCTTTCGAAAGATCCTTCACGTGGCCAACTGATTACCATTTTTATGGAAAGCAGCCACGGAGCAAATGCCAGTAATCCGAGTGCTAGGTGAGGAATTTATGAGCTGGAAGTGGGGTTATTGAGTAAGGTATCGTTAGCGAGGGGAGTTAACTGGGATGGGATAAATTATGTTTACATTCACTCTTATTCGCGGTCAACAGTTCAGCAACGTTGATTCGTGGGTTTTACAGAATGTTGGGAAATGAAATCGCTTCAGAGTGATGGTTTTTGCAAAAGGAAATACTTTCAATAGAGTTCTGGAAGGAGACGATTCTCACCAAAATGTAGATTGTGTAAAACACGTAAATGACGTGAAGCCCACGCAATATTGAGGAATGAAACTTTAAAGGGAATATTAATAGATTTTCAGGCCAAATATAGATTGCTCTTGTAATTGTTGAATTATCTTTTGAGTAGGAGTTATCAGGCGGGGGAAAAATTTGCATGGTAGAAAACAATATTGGAGTACATTATTTTCCCTGTGCAATAGCATTGATAGTAATGGTTATGGTAAAAAATGGTGAGAATGCCGCAAGTACTACTCAATTTTAGTAAAAAGGAGAAAAAGGGTTTCATATAAATCTCACAGGATAGCCACATTTTCAGTGGGAGTGCGAGAATGAATATGTATATTTATTGGCCTATGCTGAATTACGCATATTCCTTATTTGAATAATACAATCAACAGTGGACCTATTCTTACAACTGAATACACTCTTATATTACCTGCTTAACTATTACCATATTTCCGGCAGTACAAATATTCTAATGGACTAAGTTTCAGATTTGGCTTAATATTTTGCATGGTTTTCACAGAACGCTCCCATTTTTATTTTGTTGGTACTTTGTCCCAATGGCGGAAAATATAATTACTATTTAATATTCGTTATACTTTGGCCATAATATTGAGTAGATACCTTACAGATGATAGTATTTTCTAATCTGAAGGGAGAAAAAGGGATGCGAAATCACAATTTGAGTTGCTAAACCCACCAATGTAGGCAAATAGAAATATTATTGGCATAAATGGAACAGGATGAAGTTTTGTTAAAAAAAAACCAACCGTGGTTTTCGTCATGAGAAATTTGGAAACTTCCATGAGATAGATACTTGGTAATGTGTTCTCAAACGCTATCTTTAATCTTAATTCATCGTTTGAGCGGCCATTATGATGAAGTGTGGGAATGAATTCATAATACTTAGATGCAGAACGGATAGTTGGATTAGAAGGTCTATATTTGATATCGCGGACGTGCAGCAACTTAATTCACTAAGGTGCAATGTGGATGGGGAGATGTTTAAAATTTGAAACTGTAGAAGAGCAACACTGATGAGCCTAATCTTTATCAAGACGAACGCTCCTCACTTGATTAAATGTGAGTAATGAATTAAGGGGAAAGATACTCCATAAATTCAACCGAATGAGAGCGAAACGAAACGAGAAAAGAGACGTAGAATCATCTCATCTTTCGATCGGATAGCCATTAAAGAATTTTTAATTTATATTTCCCATTTGTGCCTAAACTGTAGAAGAATTTTATTGAGAAATATAGTCAATATTAATGGTAATCTACCGTATCTTAGGTACGTTTTTGATGGACACACCCCTACAGTGACCCTTTCTTCATTTCTGTGCACTTTCCGCCTCCGTTCATTCCACATAACATGCCTAATATTTTTCCTCCGTCTCCCTCACTGTACTGTTAAATTTAGTAAGCTTGATTAAAAGTTGTAATAATTTATAAAAAAGCAAAATTGATTGCATAATTCTCTCCTTATGCTCCTGTCTTGGGAATTATCACCAAGTGAATTAGTCGAACGATAGGTAATAAATCACCACAGGGAAATAAATCCATTTAATTATCACCCAAACCAACCAACTATATGACATTGAGGGAAATATTTGTGAACTTATTAAGAAAATAACGTAAACCGTAAAACCTGATATCCACTGACGCAGAAAAAAAATCCTCTTCCCTCCTCGAGCGGTGGGAGATATTGTTCATTTGCAATTGGGGCAAGGAGGTCCAATGCGTTGCATAAACCCGCATAAAAATTAAAATGGAATCGAATGGTGTCCATAAAAGTACGAGGCCCATGGAGACTTGTATTATCACAGTCGACTGGTAAAATGGATTTTTTTATTCCCTTAAACAAAGTAGCTTCTGCTAGATAGAACTGGTTCCCGGGAGAAGTTACTTAGCTTAATTTGATACTTGGTTTTCATAGCTTCACGGAAAAAATACATGAAGTGACAAAAGAGTTGTATACGAGAAGAGAAAAAAATAAGGTTTGTATTTCAATCACAGACATAAACTGCTAATTATGCAGTTTAAAGGAATTAAGCAGGTAATTTTGCGGTTCTAATGAAAATAAATTATTTTCATGAGCAAATCTAAATTGTAATTAGGGGATTTTGAGGAGCACAACAAACTCAAATGTGAGAAAGATATTTACAAAACAATTTCGTTAATATGGCATAAAATATAATATTCTCTGTGGACTACCAGAGCAGTGAATTCCGATTGCAGGGTGAAAATTGGTCATGGTAACTGCATTTATTATCAGACTACATGTTGTCCTTTCCATAGGCCAACCAGGGTACAATCTGTAGGAGAATTAACGAATTCAATAGCGATTTTTTCACCAACAAATATGGCAGGTTACGGTATGCCAGAGAATAATTTTACCGAAGTGATCAGTATCATTCATTAAAGATATCAATACCCATAAAAACATTTGCCCAACTTAAAAAAGACTAAGAAAATTTGTTGATAAAATATTTTATTAATGGAGACGCATGACAATTAACAACTATAAAAAGAAAATTAATTTTTAGCATTTAGTAGTTATTACTGCGGCTTATTTCACAAAATAAATCCTAATACATCCTTAAAATATTGGGAATGCAATACTTAGTTGAGAAGACACTACATAAATAAAAACAATAAGATTTTATGTCCCAACATTCCTATAAACGGAGTAATTAAGACTTCCACTTATAATTTTGAATACAAAAATTTGGAGTACTCAATAACTTTGAATCACCCAGGGGAGGAATTCAAATCCACCGTCAAGAAATTAAAAAAAAAATAATCTTAGTGTTGTAGTAAAATGTTGGGAAGCGGAAAAGTAATTAAGAAAGTAAGGGGGCCATGAGATTCAGTTCAAGAAATAATTTAGAGGAATGTCTGTTTTCTGGCGATGAGGGCATATCTCGCAGTCAGCAAGAGACGTTGAAATGAATAAAAAGCCAGGGGAGGAAAAAATAGTCGGAAAAAAAACGACGTAAAAAAGGATTAATGTTCGGTTGGTCGCTGTAGGCGGAGGGCGAGCTGAGGTGAAACGTGGAAATTTCGAGAAGATCCGTTTTTCTTACATTTTTTTGTTTTGGCTGGAATTGATGGCCCGAGGAGGGGAAAGAAAATTGAGATATGGAGCCGAGATGGATATTTATTCAAGAATGTGCTCGCCCGAAACCTTGCGTGCCCGTTTGTGTGCGGGCCTCACAACCTCGGGGTCGTTGGTCGTATGGGATCCTCGCGTTTTATGCAAGGGGAGAAGATTAAGCAGACGACGCGTGTGGAATTATGAATTCATCTTATAGAAGTGCCAGCATTTGGAAGAGTATGCATAGCGTGTCCTCGTGCCAGACAAATTTCGATTACCTTCGTCGTGACCGCCTAAGTAAATGAATTTTCGTTCTCCACCCATCTCTGTCTCGGAACATCAGATTGAACGTAAATGATGCCCATGCTGAGTCAGGTGAAAGCATAATAAACCCGAAGAGAGCAGCACCAATTCTACCGTGAAGTGGCGTAGCAAGGGGAGTTGATTGTGCTATAGGAACCCACCAAAACTTTACTCGGACAAGAAAAATGGACTAGATTGAGTGCTAATGGTAATTCATGGAAATCGCAAATTTCACTTTTGCCAAGTACAATGCCGACAAAAAGCATTTGAAATGCCAATAATAAATAAAGCAACAAAGGACTTGAATCTGAAAAACAAATTTTTGTGGTAGAGTGCAGTTGGCAAAGAAGAGCCAATATTAGACCCTTTCTTATAAATTATATTCTTGCTACGCCACTGGTGCCTTCCGCGGATATTATTTTTAAATATGCATGCTACTTCAAAACTGCAGTTTGTGAATCGAATGATGATCTTGAATTAATTGGCTATTTGCCCAAAATCCTGAACCCACAACGTCTTGAATGAATTCAAAAGTTTTCTTTTGCCGATTAGGGCATCAATCATTTTGGTGAAAGGTCATTGAATGAATAAGAGTGACATCATTGACAGAGCTAACCTATAGGACATTGTGGGCATGAAAAATATTTCCATTGAATTGAAAAAGGAAAAGCTATATATGAATCAGAATATGTATTCTTGTAATTCAATTCGCAGAATATGCAATGTTAAGAGAAAAACAGTTTCAACTCTAGCCCGATGAAGGTCAAATAGATTTTTAGATATTTGGTGGTATGTTTCATAATACTCTGTAGGAGTAGCCCCATTGATTTTGATCTTCATTTAGAATAAGTTAATTTGCGTTTCGATGATCTTTGGAACTATAGGCATTCGTTTGGATGGAAATTAATTTATTTAGGTCCCGAAATGTCTACGTATTGTACAAAATAATAAAATATTTTTAAACCTCATTCGGTTAAGTATTACTAAAGAAATATATTTAGTATTTTATGCTCTTTATAACGTAAATCTGCTTCAACTGGGTCCATAATGATAGTGAGGGTTTCGAAAAATTAAATATGAAAAGAAAAGAGCCGGGAAGGGAATGGACATGAAGATAAACTTAGAATAGGTTCCCCACGGAGTTATGCTTAAATTTAGGAAAATATTGAAGGATGAGTTTGACGGGTAAACTCCCTATAGGTTTTACTCGAGCCAAAGTTTAGCCTAATGATTTCGTTAAAGCAATCACATGAGTATCTAAGAAATAAAAAAACAGTCTAGTTCGATGAATATTTTTTTAAATTTTAAGGATTAGTTTTCAAGGGTGTTAATACTAAGAACGAAGAAAAGATTGGACCACAAGATAAACGGCTAATTAGGTAAGCAACCATTTTTTTAAGCAGACGACGCGACGGCACAGGAGATAATTGAGAAGTTAATAGTAACAAAATCGAATAAATAGCACATTGGGAAGCGTTTAGGAAATATCTTAACTTCTATACGGCATTCAGCAGCTGAAAATAGAATTACTTAATGGTAAAATTTCAAAATATTTGAGTAGAATACATAGAAATGGGTAATATACAGGAAACATCTAGACGGGGTTTACTAAACAAGATCTAAGAAATATTGCATATTCCCTTTTCACCAACGGGAACAAGAGGGAATCGGGCAGTCAAGCGAATGCAAACAATAAGTAGCGCATGACGATATGAATACGAAATGAATGTAAACGTAAACCATATGTAAGAAATATGATATTCAAGAAGCATTATGGCTTTGTTAACACTGATGAAAATGGACAGCAATTAGAACAAGAACGTAAGGAAATTGTTGGCCAGCGTTTTGAAAAAAAACAAATGACCCATTTATACGAGCGTTACGAGAATATTTGCTCTTTTTCAATAAGTGGAAACTCATTGTAAAAGGCTCTCATTGCAATAGCTATGAAAATTTTAGGCAAAATACACAAAAAAATATATTAGAATAACGACTCTGAAATCTATTGTTCGCGGAAAGAAAATAGTCAGAGGTCGTATCTTTTAAGATATGAGATTACGGACTTGGAAAAATAATAAGAAAATTAAAGAATGCATTTGAAGAAAGAAGAAGAACTTTTGATAAAATACAGAAAATACTAAGTTGTGGTAAATTAAAAAATGGTAGGAACCGAGATTGAACGTCTTATGTAACGGAATGGATAATTGAGTATTCGATAGCAAGCGAAGGTATGGGCGTAAATGTAATTTTTATGAACTATATATATATGAAAAATATTTTGTGGTCCCAGAGAAAATGAGCCTTACTTGAATATGTTACCTAAAAATGAAGAAGAGACGCGAAACCAAATTACTAAAATATTGACGACCACAAAGCATTAGAATAATAGATCCAAGATAATAATTGCGACTTAAAAATTAGGTGAAACACGTAATATAATGAACGAGAAACGAAATAACAGGTTCAGTCCATGAAATTACATTTACAGAAAGTGTCTTTCATTAGCGCTCACTGCAGCTTTGACACAATTTTTGTTGATGAACCCATCAAAATTTGAAACGTAAGAAATGTAAGCGAAGGAGAATAGTCTCTTTTCATTGCTTTTTTCACCAATATTTTTCTACATCGCTAAGCTGTTTCCACGAATTGAGTTCCTTCAGATGGTTCATGGGCAAACATTATGTAATGAATTTAAAAATAAGGTTACTTAATAGAGTACCTTTTGTATTTGGACTAATATTTATGCCGGAGATAAGGAAACTTTATTTTATCATTAAAAAATTAAAATAAATATTGCAAAAAAATTGCGCATATTATGTGATAGAATAAAATTTCTAGAAATAGTTTATTATAAATTAAAATGGCACTAGTCAAGGATGTCTAGTTTTGTGATTCCCTAGTCTAGTGTTGATAAAATAATAGCAATTATCAAAAGACACTTGGCAGATGAATGACACACCGTTATAGAAAACAGGACTTTCGATTAACGTCGATCATGGTCATGGTCATCGAAATGTCCTTATGATATGCATGTAATACATATATTTTACCACCAGTATATCAATACAAGTGATCTTATGAAATGAGGGTCATGCGTTATCAATTGCAATAATTTACCTTATCAGCGTCAGCGTGAAATATACCGGAAAAGAGATGGCCTTGGTGACTTACCTGAAATGAAATAAGTTATGGTTATTAAATATAAGTTATGAAACGGACTTATGTGTAGGCTATATCTTAGCATCAAATTTTATTCGTAATTAAAGAAAAACTGATTTAGCTCATTCACATATTAAATATCGATTGCCATTCAATAAATTTAAACTCCATTTACGTGTAACCATGTATGTTATTCGATTTAATTAAGTATAGATCAACGTCTTTATGATAAATAAAAGGCAAATAGGGAATAAAAGTAAAAAATGTCAGGGATATAAGAAGATATCTTTCGTTATTTTGAACCTATTTTTATCTATGAGCTCTCCTGAATTCCGTCATCATCATTTCCTCTAATTACCCATGTCACATTCGCTCTTTGCCTCTTTGTATCGATTGATTGCCTCGAATTGCGTGAACTGAATTGTGCGCCAAAATCAATTACCGGCTTGGAAATGTGACCAGTTATTCCACAAAGTCACGAAACGGTAAAGCACAAAGGAATTGACACGGCGTTGACGGAAATGAATTATCTATCGTTTTCAATCCGCAAAATAAACAAACCAATCGTTTTCACTTCTCTTTTTAGTTTTACATGAAATATGAACATTTGGAAAGACGAAAATGCCATTCCAAAGTCACAAAGGGCCCTCGAAATGAACGTGCGGCGAGATATTAAGATACCAGATAAAGAATGCCATATAGTTGATTAGAGGTTTATTAAACGTTTTTCATACACCAAGTAATTTCAAAATCTAAAAATGTTAGTTAACACGGAAGCAAGAGATTCCAAGGAAAAATACATATAAACTGGTACCTACTACTCTCTTCATGGTTGCAAGTAGTCGTTTTTTAATATTAGGTTTACAGACGGCTGAGGTAAATCTATAAATGCGTAGAGTATGCGTATATATGCGTAGGTATCTGGAAATATATATATGCGTAGATACAGCATTACTCTACAATAACCAATACGAGGTTATGCAAGAAATCACGATCTCTGCATTAATCAGCGAGTGCGAATACAATTGGCATGCTATCGCTCAACCTCCACAAATTTCAAATTGATTGAAAACCATGAGTTGTGCAGCAATCGTAATAAATAGCATAGGTAATTGAAGGTAAAAAATGTTATGGTTTCGTTATGCGGGTGGAAAGAAAGCAATTCGGGAAATAATCAAATTGGTAAAAAATCCCGGGCCATTAATCAAATATAGAGTAATCGTTCATTATCAATTCTATAGCCTGTCATGCCAAAAATTCAATAATTCAAATGGTTTAGCCTCATGGAAAAAAGTTGCTCCAGTAAGGGGATTAGAGCAACATGAAAGCGGAGAGATAATGAAACTACAACGCAAAAAAATTCATTCACTCCTTATCTTCTTGCGTTCATACTTGCATCGTTTCATATCTTGCATATTAGAAATACATTTGCTACATTCAACATACGAGGAGAATTTAATATCCTTATGTGTGTCATTCGAAATTTCTTACACTCTTACTTCATGGTAATGGTTTCAATTTCTTTAAATTACTTTGAATTTAACCTATTTCCATAAATCAAAATTATAATTTTATTCTTAATGATAAATGTCGAAACTAGTGAATTTGATGTGAAAAAACACATCAAGGGATGGTGGTAATGTTTCAACATGCTTATTTTTATCTTCAGTTATAAAAATGATACATAAATCAGCTTCAACTAATCTTTTCATCAGGGTATCCGGTGTAATGTGATTTTCAGTGAATGCAACGTCAATAAGGCAAATGTAGAACCGTCAAGAGCAGTTTAAAGTCCTATTGACAAAGCTTTTTACTCTCCTATTCCTTCAAACTCAGGACTATACCAAAGTGAATTTTTAGACCAACAGCGAACATTTTTTCCGGCCAGAGAATAAGGATAAAAAGGTCATCTGCAATTTCTTTGGCAAAAGCTAATTACAGTCGCGGCTTAAAATTCATGAAAAAGGAAGGCGTTCCCAATGTCAGAGATCGCGAACGTTTGAAAGCGGAGTGCGCTAGGAGAAGTGTAGGGGACAGGAGACGAAGAGAGACGGAGAGAGGGTTTAAACCTTACCATTTTGGTGGTGCCGGGTGAGTTAATGGAGTTCATCAAGTATTTAGTCGATGGGCTCAACCCCGAGTGCCAGGTGGAACCCGCGATAGGAGTGAACTAAAAAATGGCCGCATAGAACAGTTCTTTACCCGATCTCCCCTGCGGAGAGCAGCCGCACATTCGATATACAATAATTTACCGCTGACATGATTTTACGCTCTTTGAATTCAGGTTGTTCTAGAAATTTTACAGTCCGTACATCGGAAATATTCCACGGACGGGAGTGGGCAGTGAGATTGCGTGAGAGTTTTAGTGGGTAATTATTGGAAGTGATAATTAAACGGCCGTGAGAGTTACCTAACCATGCCATTCATCAAACTGGGGAAAAACAATAACCCCCCCTCACGAAAAACATGCCTTGCATGGACGAATTATTAATTTAGAAGGACCCACGCATCAAACTGGGCGTTCCATACTTTTGTGTTGCTACCAAACACAACGGATTCACTGTATTTGCCACTTCATGAATTACTATGCGCTCCATTCAAAGCCGAGATGGGATTTCTAAAAATCATCATCATCATTTGACTTTCCTTTGCTATTTCGTCGGAATAGGTTCGAATTAAATTCAAATTAAACCTCAAAGGACAATGTATCACAGTTATTCCACTGGAGAACAGTTAAAGAAATAGGAGATCATGTAAATGCGGCGACCATTTAACTCGAATTCCCAGTGCACCAAATACCATAAATCTATTTTAATATTTTAAACGACATAGATGCACCAGGAAATAATTCGAATAAAGGAAACGCATTAGACGGATTTAATACTGTTTATAGTACAATGGAAAATAGAATATTTCCGAGGATATTATTCATATGACAGACATCTTATCAAATATTACTTAGATTCATAAGGTGCTCAAAACAGAGTACTTTACTACATTGTTGGTAGCCTACATGGTAGAATATTCGGATGGTTAATGGAAGGTACCGGATTCATATAGGTACAGAGGGAAACCTTCGTACATGAACATGTGAAAATACATGCAGTCCGATTATTCTAGACTTCGTTGGGTTCCGAATGTTTGCACTGGGAAAGATTAGATCTTCTACCAGAATGTTTGAAATTCACACACAATAGTTATGGGGGTACTAAAACATAAACTATCAAAATCAAACTTCGGAATGAGTACTACGGATGGATGGATAAATTTAATCGTTATAAGAAGTTAAATTTGCCCAGAGAACTAGTGTGATTATGTTTATTGGTATTGCTTTAACTCCTCATTACCAGTATGATATTCTTCTCACCTAGGCTATGAGCAAGGAGAGAGTTAAACTATGGCTCACTCATTCCCTCCCATATCAATAACGTCTACTGTTCATGGTCGAGTTCGGTGTGAAATAAAACTAGTCACTCCTCTCTTGGAGCATCAAGGGGTCTACTACGATAGTATATCAAAAATTAGGTGGTAACGGCATGAAATAAGTTCTCACGATATTTTAAAATCAAGCTTTCTCTCATCACACTGCATCAGTCAAAGCTCTGCAATATTGCTTTGATACACACCAGCGTGTTGGATGTTGACTGGATGGAATGGTGACTTCCTATCCGGTGGGTTTGGATTTTAACCTCGTTTGTGGATATGTTTGTTTATTACTATCGCGTGATTTGTCGTGAATTACGTACCTGAGCATGCCGCATGGCGTTCATTTAATTTTAAAAACTTCATTCAATCCATGTTGATACATTGGTGAATGTTTTTACAGTAGGCTAATGTGGAGACTGGATTTATCCCCACTCTCCCTTTTTTCCCTAAACCTCCTATCTAGACATTATAGCCACCTATTATTAATGACCCAAATGATATAAGCTGTCGGTCAAATTATCAAATGTCTGCTAGAAGCAGATACGTGCATCGAATCTGAAAGTAGCCAAATAAAACCATCATCCCTTCGTTTCAAATAAAACATGTCAGTCAATACTGACCTTAAAAATACTGGGTGTCCCAGGGGAAATAAATTTATTTCAACGCTTGTCAAAATTTCAAAGGGTGTGCTTCAGAAATTTTAATATGGCGTTTATAACTTTTTGGGAAACCTATTCATTAAGTTGCAGGTTTAAAAAACGGATCCTAGTTGCCCGATCTTGAATGAACATGTCATTGAATATCCATGTAGCTTTCGCATACAATTTTTTTTCACTAAGATAACTCTTGCAAGCTTGCTAAATAAGTACGCTGTGTGCATACATTTTGCAGGATGACATAGGAAAGAAAGTTTTGCTACAAATTTATGACTGTTTTCATTGGACTTGTGTAACGATTAATTACTTAAGAAATTAGTATGAGACATTTTTCAGTAGTCACGCGTTCATCTTTTCATCCCCCATGAGCCACTGAAAAATACGCAACGTAAACTAATAGCCTGTTCGAAATTTTCAAAAATGTAGAAAAGGCAATTTGAGTTGTTGAAGCCCTCACATCACCCTTGGTCTAGCAAACATCCTAACTTGGAAAAACAGTTAAAGCGGCACATCAACTCCAACCGTTGTCAAATTATACACAGTCCTATATGACGACGCTTGGAGAGCTCATGGGCTACCGTGTTCAAAAGTGACGACTTTATTATACATATTTCCACGTCTTACGGATGACGCTTGATGTCGCATGTTTTGTGTAGATACTTCATGCGCTTCACGTCTGATGTCTTAAGAGCCAGTATATAGAGTGTGTTAGATGAAATGTTGGATTGACGCTATTCTTTGACGTCATATCAATAGCATATCCTGGTTTCTCTCCATCCTTTCTCTTGTTTAAAAAAATCTTCTTCCTTATAATTTGCTTATCTTTCAATGAAGGAGCTGACCTCAGTCTCTCAGACCTCATAAAATAGGTAGTATGTGAAGAGGAATTCTAATAAGAATGAAGAGGTGCATAAGTTTAAAAAAATATAATCTTTAATGCATTCGTAAATTGATTCATTGATTCGTAAATTCTTCAGAGAAGAGCATTGTATGCAGACAACTTTTTTCCTGACTCTTTTCCTTAAGCTTAAGGTACTATGATTTTTCACATAGAATTCTGTAGAATGAAAGTAATAAATTTTCTCCATTCCGGGGATTGTATTCTCTTATAATTCGTAATAAATGCTTAATGCTTTATGACGCCGAAATATTTTTCTATTTACGATAAATATATACTATTTAATTTAAAATTATTTGTACTCAACAGATATTGCGCAGAAAAATGAAATTTTAATTCATCGAATGGTAAGTTAATGTAATCAATGGTCTTGGAAGTGCACCTAAAAACTCAACCCTACAGTCAGTAAGATATGTTCAGCCGCACTCCTTAAAATGTATCATATTTATAAAATCAGTTAAAGGTTTTGATAAATACTTACTAATAGTAAAAACAATTATATTACGGTTTTCTCATATGAAAAATGATTGTGAAAATGTTACATATTCAGGATATATTAGAATCATTAAAAAAAATACCTATGGAAAAACTTTGCCAGGGACGAAGGAAAGAGATTGAGAACTATTTAGTTACAAAATGATGCTATACTCAAAAGTCGAAAAATAGAAAAATATTTCCTTTTCCCAAGCACTCATGAAGAGAGGAGAAAAAAATCTGAAAATGCCAGTAGTTTCTGCTACAAAAAAACAAGGTTCCAATCGAAAAATAAGAAAAATATTTTTGTAATTTGGTAAAGTTTGGTGAGGCAATCTAATATATTTCCTCCAGCGTTTTGATGAAGAATTCCTCTCTTAGATGACGAAAAGTTATTTTGAAAAACCTATAGAAAATGATGAAATGTATGAAACAGAACGTCTAAATGAAAAATACAACCCAACCACATATTAAATAGTCAAAATGTGGAATCTTTTGTACACGACTTTTAGAATATAGCTTTTAGGTTTTTGAAAATTAAAAATTTTGGTCACATACGAAGAATCACAATGTTTGACCTTACCATAGACAAATATCTGGATGAAACCTTTGGACGGAATCATGGCTGCTACATTTCCTACGCAGGAAGAATACATTGCCAAATGTTAAAATAATCCACGTTGAACGCAAATACTACATTACTTGATGGATAGACATTTCGGTTATGCGTACCTACATCATTATAGATGTTTTTTATTCATTCCATCATCGTCCTAAATCATTTATAAAGGGAGATTATATAAAACATTTTCCCGGGAGTTCTGAAATTTTTATTTGATAAAGAATGAATTAAATCTTTCAAAAGGTCTCCAAGGGTTTGCCAAAAATAATATATTTGTTTTATTTTTACTATGCCATTCATCAGCGCTTGATATCGGAATAATTAATTTGGTAATTATTTTTGAAAATTTTAACCCCGTTATTATTTTACCACGAAGTATAAAGCACAACTCAGTTACTCTCATTATGATCCAATAATTATGTAATATTTGTCGAAATTATTTCATACACATATGCTTATATTTAATCTCCCTAATGCAATGATTAGGAGCATGTTTTCAAATAAAGTTTAATATCTTCTTCTCTTCCTCCTGTTGCTTATTCGATTTATTCATTTTGAAACTCTTAAGACGGAATGAAGTGTGGCAGAAAGGTTGCGAAAATGAAGAAAGTTCATAGTAGTTTAGGTTATTGACATGCCAATGAGATGAGAGAGTGCGTTGTAGGCTTGAATAGAGCTAAATCCGTACTGACTTCTTACAAAAAGGAAACCTCAGTGAACTTCAAGCCGGGGCAGAAAGGTTTTAGTATTATGAGTAATAGATTATTATTATTAGACGGAAAAAAATCGTTGTCTTTAGTATATTGCGAAATACGTACATTCACTAAAATAATTGCATTTAATTGCCAATTTAAAATTACCTTACCTTCCACTGAACATCACTGACGCATCGACGTCTAACTCTGAGAAGAGATTTACCCTGGAATAATATTACATCTGTGATAGTTCTGAAATGTGAATTGAGCATTCAAAAAGCTGCATTAACTATTGTCGTTACCATGAACACTAATAGGGCACTGTACTGGATTAAATGCCGCCGTAGCTCATCAAAAACTCAGATAAAAAGGAATGAATTTTAGAAGCGGAATGGTCTCATTATCTTTGCTCTGGATACATAATTGTGTTGCTTTTTACGCTTTGGAGACCTTTTTTGAAAAGCTTATTTTTTTTAAACACGTAACCGCAAAGGCATTATTTTGGAGGCTCTCCAAACAGAATAAACATTGGGAAATTGGACAATATTACGTTTAAAGCACGGACGAGTAAAATAAATATTTTTTTTTAAACCCTGTTTTTTTAAGGATTAATGTTTCGTCGTGGACATACCTATATGATATTCTCAATGTTTTTTGGCGTGCGGTAGTCGACTCCTCCACCACCGGGCAATAATGGATCCCTTCATAACTCTATTATTACATTTTTTAACTACTCACTGAGCTTGCCCAAAGCTTCTATTTCATAATAAACGGATTATTACAAATCATAAGTTAATAGGAATTGAGCATTGCCTAAATTATATTTTTTCTCAATAATCAAGGAAGGAATTTTTTTGCAAATGAAAATTACGTCAAATACCCCATACAGAAAGACTAACTTGGTTGAAAGTCCGACATAAATTTTGAAAAAAATTAGGGGAAACCTTAAATCATATATGCCTGACATAATGTCATTGACCTAATTTATTTTCTTCAGCAGCGCAACGCATGTGGTATGTTTATCGACCATTGCAACTTAGGCAGCAAGGGAGAGAAATCATTTTAGCGTGGCTGGTTTTACCTATAGTTTACTTAATTTAATTCAATTATATTGAAATACGAAGTGTAAAAATAGAGTATTTACCCGTATAAAGTTGACTATCTTTCTTAAATGGATAGGTCACCCGTAAAAGATGTGCTGTATAAGAAAATGTTCCGCAGGGCTTATTCAAATTCAACGAAGGATATAGTACTATTCATCATGAAGGTTTAATAGAGAGAAAAGTATAAAAAATGGACAAAAAGCCAGCTACGACGGAGTTGGTAAGGACATTCATCTAAGTTTTTAATTTTTTTTCAGGTACTTGATATTTGACCGAAGGCTGCGTTCATTACTTAATTTCTCGCAGCTCAAGCGGGGTCGACTGTCTTTTCTATACTCATTCTAATTGTGAGTCAATATATGAAAAGTTAATCTCGTAAAAGGACTTAATCAAAAGAATTTCAAAATTCCTAATGGTTATAATTAAAACTACTTCGTTAATTAGTTTTCCATTATTAGTGATCATTCATTGATTAGTTTCATTCAATATGTTACCACAATAAATTGCACTCTTCCGGTTATTATCCTATTATTCCCCAATTATTGATTGAAATTTTGTGCAATAAGTTTCCTGGGATAGGTATACGATGTGATTAGAAAGGGTTTTAAATAATTTAATAATTATCTCTGCATATAAAAAAAGATCTCCTTTGGAATGATTTATGCATTTGTATTATTAAAAAGGATATTTCCGAATCAATATGTACCACCAGTAAATACACTAGTATAACTAATATTTCGAAAAAAAACGATGTGTACCTATATATATACATATATATATATATAT
>LYUA01000046.1:376538-393814 GCA_002093875.1 Calopteryx splendens | reverse complement strand
GGTTCAAGGAGGGGCCTGAGAGGGAGAGGGTAGAAGCCTCGATTATACGACCCAATAATCTGCGGGACGCCAGGCAGACACCCTGAGTTCAGGTCTAAGTGCCACATGATACCTCCCGCTATTCCATGCAGCAAGACATATAACAGCGTAAAAGGAAGATGTTCAGGCCCTTTTGAACGACTGATGAGAAAACAAATCAATTATGTCGTAAGTAATGATAACAAAAGAGGTCTACACCTACAAGGCACACACTTGATTTTGATGCCACACGCATGACCCTCATTTCGGAAATGCTTTTAGTTCTGAAACAATATCTACTCGATGAAGAGCTGGGAAAGAGGAAACCAAAAATTAACTGCTAGATGTAATTTATTATGAGTGAATTCCGGAAACCATTGAGACCAAATTTATCCCGCATTTAATGCAACCAGTTCACCGTATATGTATTTATTAACTATTACTATCGGAACGCTTGTCTTATACTGACTGCACTTGCAGTTCGTACATCATGCCTTTTTTAATTAACACCACTTATTAACTTACTCTTAATGTTAGTGATTTTTTACCATAAAATTGTAAAAGATGGACGGATAATAGAATTACTAAGATGAAATTTGTCCTGAACTGACAGGAAAACTTTTGCTCTAGGCAAAGAGTGTCCCTACCTGAATTAAATACTGAAATTGAGTACCCTGATTTTAAAGCTTGCAATAGGACGATTTTGCGATTTTAACAGGGTCAATGAAGCAGAACCAATGGACAATAAACAAGAAAAGATGGAAATATTCACGAATAATCGAGAGAGAGAGTCAACTAGGAAATTAGTATATTTCACCTGGTTCTATTCTGTGACGAAAATAAGATTTCTATAAATATATACAGAGACATATATAGATGCTGTTTCCCTTCCCAAATTACGAATCACAAAGATCCGATATTCGCGGATATGATCATTTGTTGTGTCCTGACATATTACGTAGAATGCTCCGGTTTGATTCACGGGAGGTTTTTGCTCTATTTAGGGTTAAGAAGCAATGTAAAAGGCACTTAATGTTTATTACACCATCCGCTAGCTGAAACGCTAAATTACTGCGGCACCCATGATCGCGCCACTCTGCGTCCACTCACCAAAATTGCTGCCCGCTCCAACTGTCCTAATGGCGCAGACAATCCAAACGGACGCTTACCACTCGCAAGAGTGAATGGGATATTATCGGGACTTCAGCACCAGAGGACTATGCGCGCAAATATTAGTACTACGTACCCTGAGCGGAAGTGGCGGATTGAATAGGATGGACGTAGGTGGGGATCGTAAGTGCGTGCGTGGAGTGATGCGGGGAGTGTCCGGAGCACCGCGTGGAATCTCCCGGCGCGGGAGAGAGAGAGAGTGTAAGGAGAGAGCAATACGCGGTGACGGGCGGGATGAAACAGACGGTGGCGGATGACACTGCCACTAGAAGCATCCCCCCCCTCCCNCCCCCCCGTCCTCAAACGCGAGCACGGATAAGGGAGAAACGAAATGAATGTTCTCATGTTGTGCGAGGTTTCTCTTTCTTCCTAAGCGCAAGTTTCAGGCGTCGAGCGAGAGACGGGAAATCCGATGCCGTAGGGAATTGGAGAGAGAGAGAGAGACGGGCGGGACGGAAGGGAGGAATTTGAGGGGAAGGAGGGGAATCGGAACGAAAGAGGAATTGGAAGGACGAAACGAGAATGGAAAATATGTTTCCATGCTACCGGAATTTCTTCACAACGATACATTCCAGGTAAGAATGTGAGAATATTCGCTTGGTCGAGCCTAATCAATTTCTTTTATCGAGTAGACTTTCAGAATCGTTGACTTGATATAAAATTGCTGAATATCCATCTAGATACGTTAGCTCCTTTCTTCATAAAAACAAACTCTTTGTTGCATAAATAACCTCTTGTATTACAAATGCAACCACAACTTCAAATACCAATTGTTAAAACCAGCATAAATGCGTGTAGCATATATGCAATTTTGTATCATCAACTGGATTCAACTGAAAAAATTCAAATTGATCATTTTTAATCAACTTGAGTAAAATTAACTTGGCATAACATGATAATCAAATTCGATCACTAATTATTTTCCATACGAAAAATAGGTCTTTAATTGTAGCTTAGGTCAAATATTGAACACATGTGGTCCTCAGCTTATAAAATTTGCCAGTTAAGGATATTATAAGTAGTTCAAGTTGAAAAGCATCTATAAAAAATATAAATAATAAATAAAAATACACGCATACGTAATCGATGCATGAAGGCAGAAGGAGGTTTTTATTTGACTTTAGTGAGGCAAGATATCATTCATATATCAAGTTCATATACCGAGAATAAGATTGCAAAAGCTACTACAATGCTGTATTCCACACTAAACACGATCTAAGGATGGTATTATTAGTGCCTTTATTCATCAAGTAAGGTGTTGCACGTTACAGATTTACTGATGATGTCAAGTCATGCCAACATTACCCAGAAGAAGAATGAAACGAAGCATCACATAAAAACAACAAAATAGCACGCACAGTAAACATCCAAGGTATAAACAAATGCCTTTAAAAATAACCCAATGGTAGCCAATTAACAAAAGAAGTGGATCAAGTGAAAAATGTAACTTGAAACTTAAAAAAATAATTCATTAACATTGAGCTCCCAAATTTCAGCTACCGTGTACAAGGCTTTCGCCTAAACGAAAACCATGTGCGTAAAACTCAATTTCACAGTGGATGCTGGCCTGACATCAGCAGGAAGTTAGTTGAACAGTCTTATACCCTTGTTTTCGTGATGGAGTAGGAACTTGCCGAGTCTGCAAAATGCAACATCAATTTGGTCTTTACATCTGATGTCATAAAAATGTACACCAGATCTAGAAGAATATTTATTTCGGTTTTGATGTAGGTACATAAGAATTTTATGAGTATAAATGCTGAAGAATGTTGAAATTTCTAGCTTTATGAAGAGATGCCTACAAGAATCTCTTGGTTGAGAGAAAGTAATTTCTCGAATTGCCTTTTTCTGGAGGATAAAGACCTGTCGCACACTATGGGCATTGCCCTAGAGTTCTAGTCAATAATTAATATGTCAGTGGATTAGAGAAGACTATGTTGTCGTGAAATAACTTGAAGGAATAAGCATCTTAAGTTTCTCATCATAAACAGGGCCTTTGAAAGTCTCTTTGATGTGACTTTGATATGTTGATGCCAGATTATTTTGCTATCATTGTTGATTCCCAACAACTTACTTGATCAAAAGTCAACTGAACTAGTACTCAGACTGCACAGCAACGGCGGAGTTTTTTTTCAGGATTAAGCACCAATCCATTATCATAAAACCAAATTGAAGCTTTTGACAAGAGATTACTTGATATTTCATTAACATCTGAACAGTGCTTGTTTATTTAAACAAAGGTAGTGTAGTCTTCATTCATTACAACAATAAAAGTACAATTAGGTGAAATATCGCTGGTCATCAAAAGGAACAGCAGAGGACGAAGATAAAACGCCATTGAAGGCAACGCCAAAACGTGTTGAATGGAAAAACTGAATTAAATGAAATGACGCTTGACTTTCTGTGATGGCTGGAAACAGGGTGGCACAGAAAGATTATTTGCTGAAAACTGTCTAATCGACCAATTGTAGAGGTCAATGTAGCCCTATAAAATGAGATTACTTAAGGTTTTTCATCAAATTTTTTACATTAATATTTTCTCTACGCGGAATCACCATTTAAAATAAATGAAATTAATAACATATTCGCTGATTAATTAGTTTTGTCTTTAGAATTAAATTTTATATTTATCGAGCTTATGTTTTGTCTGAAAAATTAAAACAATGAAAATATCAAAACACTAGTTTGATCATAACTTCTTTTGTAAAAGTAAGTAGCTTGACTTTACGTGTAGGCATATAAGTACTTTTAAAGAAGACATATGCCCATTATTTACATTCTAAACATGTGCCTACACACAAAATATATACTTTCCTGGACTTCCTTTATCATTTAAAAACATCGAACCAATAAACACTACAATCAGCTATTTTTAGTTCAATTTCAAATGAACAGGAAACACATTTTGATGCAATGCGGACAGGTACTATTCGTAGACACGGCTGCAATAATACACCTTAGAAATTCAACACAAATGAGAAACAGGAAAGGAGGCATAGTAAAAGGAGTCATGGGTAATGGATGTCAAGGCCAATTGATCTCCCTAAAGAGCAGAGCCGATCAGAGCAGAACGGCAATTTCTTAATGCTGGTACAAATTTTTGAATTTCAGATTTTACCGTTTGACATGAGTTAAATAACCCATTGAGAGTCAAAATTCATCTAAAAAATTTTTGTTGGCGCAGTTACAAAAATGGATGAATAATTATTATAAATGGAAAACATAAAACTTCAAATGAAGTATTTAGCAGAAATAAATCAAGCTACGAGTTATGGGAAAGGTTGTTACATACTGAAATTTACTAAAAATCAGGAACCAAACGTGGACGGCAAAAGAAGGAATGTAGGTCTAATGAAAATATTATAAAAGGGATTAGCCAAATGGTAGGAAAAGTCAAGGGTTAAAATGAAATGATGGGTCAAGGGTTAAATGAAAAATGTAAGGTGCATTGGCACACTTTGAAAGTATATTAAGAATGCTGAGGCGAAGAATTTCCTGAAGGTAACAAACTATTGCCCGGAATTGATAAAATACAGATTTCTTAAAAATACCGCGGGAAAATACTGATATAATTACGGATCTCTCAATACTCCTCATTAACAAAAAAACGGAAAATAAACGTGAAAAGTTAGAAGGCACAATTATCGACGGCACATGTGCTGCAGATCCTCAAGATAAGATTGAAATATAGAGCAAAACATGTGTAGGAGCCGTATCGGTCCCTTGGATCAGAGATGAGAATGAATGATAAGGATTAACATACCTTCGTTACGCTCGTGAATCACGTTGGAGAAATAATTCAGTTGAGTCCAATTGAGTTTATATTAGTATTTATATTTTAAAAGGCATGCGTGTGCTTTAAGTGGAAAAAGAGTAATAAACACTACATATGCTAATGAAGTGCTATTAATTCTGGAATTCGCAATGAAGAGGCAAGTATAAAGAAAGCTGTAAGGAAAAAATAGAGCCTCTTACCTACTATTTTAAATGCCTGTGAACAGATATCCATTAATGAATTCAAAGGAAAACATTGTCCTGATTCACTGGAAAAAATCCTATAATGGACAGAAAGAAAAAAAAAACTTTGTGAATTACACTTAATATTTAATCTAACGACCAGGGTTTCAAATATATGCTATAATCATCATGATGATGATACCGTGTATTGAAACCCGGGTCGTACAGGTAAGTTCCACATAGTCAAGCCTGAAATTAACGAGATTGTATACTCTAACGGATTTTTCAGATAGCATTAGTGGCAGAGAGAAGAACATAATTTTTGACTATGAGCAAATGATTAAAATGAACAACCCGAATAAAAACAAGAGGTCTGCAGAAAAAGAACAAGTCACAGAAACACAGGAGGAAAAGGAAAAAAATAGAAAGGAAAACTGTATTATCCTGGTACAGGACTGCCAACAACGGGAAATCCAAGGAGGAAAAAGCAGCGTTGCATTCATGGTATCATTCAAGAAAAAATGCATAGAGAGCACTAGCAAAGAATTAAGTATTCTACGAGAATATAACTGAAAAATAAATAGGGCGGAATTATTGGACAGTATTTGAAACAAAATAGCTTGCTAAAGATTTACATTGGGTTAAAAGTCAGCTCATTCAAAGGAGGGAGGCCTAGGTTATAAATATACAACACGAAAGACTGTGGATGTCAAAAAGAAGGAATAAATCACGAATTAGTTAGGCAATAGAAGAATTAAGTGGGAAGACGCGTAAAACAAATCCGATGATATGATAAATATATGATGATATACTAACATACTTTCGTTCAACAAAAGTGATGGTATCAAGAGAGTTTCCTGATTACTTATCAATGTAGAATTTCAGTTCTACCGTTATTTTTTGTTGAACCAATTCTTAATCATTTTAAATGGTGCCTATGCGTCAAGCTAATTGTCTATCTATTGTTAAACTTCCGTACTATGATTAATAATGTATGAATTACTTTCAAAATGAAATATTTGTGATTTTCAGGGAATATTTCGTCCATTAATATGTTATTATGCTTAGCATGACTGCTTTCAATTTCAAAATTCAAAGCAAGAAGAGGTGGATATTTCCAGTATAATATGCAAGTCTGCAGACAAACCGTTTGTCAATTTTAATATTGTCTGCAATGAGTGTTGGTATTGTTTTCACGAGGTCTTAAAATTTAAAAGCTTATGATTTCCTTTTAAAAGTAAGTAATGGCAGTTAAAAAAACATACCGATGAAGACTCCATGGTGTAAATTATCTAGGGAGATGAAAATTGTAACTCTGTAGAGTAGAAATTCGAGTGTCATATTCATGCCATCTGCGTACCTAACCTTTCCACGAATCCAGATATGATGCGGTAAAGTGCTGACGATGAGCATAAGGTAGTAAACTAAATCTACCCCATAAAAAGCGGGGAGTTGTTCAATTTGTTGGGAAACTACGCTCTCACTTTCTCCCGGACATTTCTTGAAGTCAGCCGCGATCCACTGGGAGTGATTCCACTGTGCTTACTCTACGATTCGCCTTTCGCTAAAGGCTCCATGGGGAGTATTATCAGGCTCAGGTTAAGTACGGTTTCACGTCCTCAACTTTTTCATGCTACTTCCGCTGTTTCTGCTTTCCCTTTCTTTGGTGGTTCAATGACAGTCTGTGTTTCCACCCAACGCTTATCAAGACGCATTTCTAAAGCTGTACCATACTTACACTTATCTAGAAAAATTTGCATGAGAGAAAAGATCAAGGAACTTCCTTGGAATCTATAGCCTTATTCTAAATAAAAAAACGGAAGCCTTAATTTTATTCGAAAGCCGAATTAAAGAAATTTTATATCATGTAAACATTTGCAGACTTAGATTTAATTGTGAATTAAATTATTTAAATATTTGCGAAACCTTGTTTTTCATTTCAGTTGATTTTTAAAAAATATAAAAAAATTGAATTAGTTTCGTTGAATAAAAAATTCATCTAAAATGACGTTATTTTTTATGACCTTAAACCCCACTTACGGATTCAAATGTCACTTAATCTAGGTTAAGTATTTTAAAATAATTTTATAGATAAATCAGCTATCATAAATCAGGGGGTGTCACGCAGACATTTTCATAACAGAAGAAATATTGACAAATTCCCTACATGACCGGGATATGTTTTCTCTGATTCCCCTACAGTTAATAAAGTCATTTATTCAAATAATGCCATGGGCAATATCGGGAATTTATCATATTTCAGGAGTCAAAGCGACGAGATTCGAGATGGAATCTGAAGTGAATGAACGGTAACGAGCGATACAAATTTGACGGAAAACACATTAATTCTTGACAGCGGTTACCTTCCCATACTCACCAGTTCAGGTGACAGTAAAAATGTAACCCATAATATTTTATTTTCATCAGGGATCACAGAGATATTCTTGTTAACAATGATGTAAAACGATATTTGACTAATACAGCCGTGAATCAGAATTAATCCCCTATAATCAGAATTTTTATAACATCTACCATAAGCCATGATTTACTTGCATAAAGAAGTACAGCAAAACATTAATCAATTTTAGTACTTCACATGCAGCCTGTAGCGTGAGAGAAACGTTAAATAATACTTCATCATGTTCGCAGGAAGAAAGAAAGATATTGAAAACTATCAACATTTGAAATATATTCTCCTGAGGCAATTCATATACATGGTAATTGACATGACAAGAAAGCTCATAGGCGGATTTCCTGTACCAAACACTGGTTTAATTAAATTCTAGCCATCGAAATTACGAATGATTAATTTATTCAGAACATTAAACAAAGTGAAAAATCACAAGGCCCTTCAGCATGCAAGTAGAATAATTTAAAAAGTAAATAATTTGTAAATAGTTGACAAATTTATTTAAATTTGACAATTGTAACTCCAATTCAGTTCACTACAATGTAAAGTGACAGTTAAAAAAAGGCATACTGATGCCAGCAATGATAATGATATGTTGGAGTATTTCTTAGATTTTTTACCTTAATAGCTTAAGAGTATTTGGTTGCATTATACTAAGGTGTTCACTGCAATGTATAAATTAATTACAAAGTCAAAGTTTTACGAAACAGAAACGAGAAGCAGAGTTAAAAGGGGTTTGAAGCGAAGAGATTGAAGTGAAGGGGAGAGGCAAAGACGTTAGCAGAAGAACTAGAAAATAGAGAAGAAACATATTAGAATTGGATGCATTCGAGTTTCTAGAGTCACACTCAGTTCTAAGGGAGAAGCGTTCTCAAACTTATGTGTGTCATCCAATTCGGAAAAATCAAATTATATATTCTGAGTTGGCTCACTGCTTTAGTTAAATGCATTATTCTTAAGTGACAGGTTGTTTTCAAACTAAATGATTTCAATAATTTTGTATCCAATGTAATCGTATAACTATTCCCAGGTTCACATGCATACTGTTGTGGGTTAGTTTCATCATAACAATTTCTAACGAGTAAGACTTCATCGCGTTGAAACTGATTCATGTCACAATTAAATATTTTTCAGTTAGATAACATTACTTCTCCTACCCATGGTTATGCAGGGTTATTAAGGAGAAAACACCAGTTGGTTAAGCAAGAGAAAGGTTGCTGGGAGGTGGGAGATAGGTTGCTGGCATAACACATAACATCAAGCGATCCACACACGGCCGGTGCGCTTAACCGCGAACCTTATACAACTTGAGAACATTGTCCACGGAATCCCCAGGCTGTTCCACGTGATAAACTTTGCTCTTTCTCGGGTTAAATGCTGAATATAAAATCTATCTCCTAGTTTTCGTAGCTCTATTCTTTATGGAGGTGTACGAAAGTTTATAATTAGAAACTTCATTCAAACAAAGTTGCTGAAAATTATTTAGGTGGCTCAATGTGTATCTGAAATGCATGTTTTTTTCAAAATTATCCTAGAATAAAATATTGAATTAGATAGTGGCTAAAATTCATAAAACCCACCATTTATGTGTATAAAATAGATGATCAAAACAAATGATGTTAGCCAACAGCCTTCAGATTACAGTAGCCCCAGGAAGTTGCAAAACGTGCTTAAAAATGGTGCAGAAAAGGTGGGCAGATTTTATTTCGAATTATTTAACGCCAAAAAAGTGTAGCCTTTTTATTGTTTATGGTTCATTTTATTTCCATTCTTGTAGAAATTTATGCAATATATTAACATTTTTTGAAGATGTCCTGTTTTTAACAGGGAAATTGGTCTCTAATATGGAAATGAATACCAATTACCTATGAGAAAATTTTGAAAAAAAAACTAATTGATTTACTCGAGGTTTTAAAAGATGTCCTAAAAATTTAATAAAAACACCACATAAATTGAAGATAGTACAGAGGAATAAATCCTAAATTCACAGTACAATAATGTATTTTAAACGGTTACCAAATACCTACCAATGCATATTAATAAGAAGAATTAATTGAGTCGCAGCTAGGTATACTTACATCTACTGGATGCCTCTACTGGATGCCATATTAAAGAAATGATGCAAACTTTTTTACGCATAAGCGAATATCAAATTCAGTTTTTTATTGGGAATCCTCGCAAAAGGGAAAAATTCGTTTGAATCATATCCAAAGGAATTTGTTGCGATGGAGTATTCATCACCATGAACTTCTTGAAATATCATCTTTCGGCAAAATTGCTTTCGTCTCTTTGCGTCGCATCAAACTGCCTGCACGTTCAATAAACGAATATGGAAATTTAGACCCGCTCTATATTTGAATATGATCAATATAATTCACCTCCAAGAAATGAAAGGAAATGAAATTCGGGACTGAGGGAGATTTATTCTTCGACGGAAATTTAAATTCCAAAGACACCCTGTGCCGACACAAGTTATCAGTGGAGAGGGTTCATTATTATCTTTGATTTTAAGTGGAATCTGACCTACGTGATGCCTCGTCGATACTAACATCAAATGTTTTCTACTATCTATTTACCTTACAATTCGTTCCATTTATACATCTTCTATATTTTAAATTAAAATATCAGCACTACCACTGTTGTAGATTCATTACTGCATAAAAGTAAAAATATAACAAAATTGATATAAGTAAATGCAAATAACATTTTAATTAACTAAAAATGGAATGAAAATATTGATCATATAAAGCAGAATAAGATTCATAATATGAATTTATATTCCATTTACACTGATTATTCATCAAGGATTTCAAATGTAATCAAGTAGGTACTTAATATTGACGTAAAGAACCAAGGTCAAGGGTTGGGTAAGGATACAAAGAATATAACTACTAGTGAAGACATATTAATGGTGCGTGGTTTTTTTATGCCTTCAAAGATTGGTCGTTGAGGCAAGATAACAAGCAGAGGTAAGTGGGATTTGAGATGTGGGTGTAGAAGGGTAGACAAAGTAAGTGCTGGACGGAAAGTTAAACAAACTAAGAAGGCCTGGGTGAGGAAGCAGAGTGAGCTATTGATGGAATCCAAAGAAGCCAAGAAAAGTAGATGCAGGGCGTACATAGTGGTAGTGGGTTTTTGTGTGCTGTGATAGAGGGGAGAATGTTGGGTAACCGAGGCAGAGGGAGGAAAAGGTTAGGCATGTTTAGGAGGAGAATTAAGGAAGACAGAAAGTATGCGGAAATGAAGAATCGGTTATTGTAGTGTAGGTTGTTTTAGATGTTAGTGTCGAGTTAGCCATGTTGTGGAGTTGTCCATCATAAATTAAAATAAACAGTATTCTATCATAAAAACCAAGGCAAAATAGTGTTTGAGCAATAAAGTGAAAAATTGGGGCTAATCGTATATATATCTAAAAAAAACAGGTATCACTACCAAGCAAAAGGAAGCATCACCCGAATAAATACTGAAGACTTTTAATAAATATTGAACTAGTGGAGCCGTTGTAAGCATGATCTAGTTAAAATCTATTCCAGTCGGTAAGTTATTTTCGCTTTTTTCCCGGAATACCAGTTTTAGAAACAAACTCAAATGTAAAAGTTCCTCCGAAGCTTTCCACCGGCTCTGGGTCACCATTTTTGCCAACCTTCATCCGATTGGAGCATCGAAGCCTGTACAAGAATGGAGACCTTGACCCGCTAAAATGACAAAGAGTAACTTTTGCATCTAGTACGGAGTGATAAAAACAGCTAAAAAATAATAAGGTTGTAATCGAAAACAAATTATAAATAGTAATTGGCACGATCTGTTGACTTAATACCAAAAAATCTGATAAATCAAGAGTGTTGTTTCGCAAGCCTCCCTAAATAGCATTAATTCTTTGAATAATGTTCTCTAGATCAATTCATCATCACATTATCTCATCGAAATATGTGGTTTTCATCGTCATGCATTCACTATGTTCCCTCTTTTCAGAAAACTTCAGGATTTGCATTTAATCTTTAAAATTAATAGAACTGGTATAATAGGTCCTTCCTTATTTCATCATATTCTCATTTCAATATGCAGCAATAATAGTACTTTACTTTGTATTGCTCATCATCGAATTTTCAGAATTAACTTGTGTATGCACACTCATTTTTCTAGCTGATTGATGTAGCTCGTACTCGAGCGGATTTCAGCTGAAATGGATGCATGGGTGGCCCATTCTCTTCATACTCAGGTGGCTTCATTTATCTTCGTACATATCTTCTGATTAAATAAAGAATAGATAAAGTTTGATAATATCGAAAGATTAATAAGGATCTGAAATATACGTAAATAAAGCAACGGTGAAAAATTTGACATGAAAAAATGCCCCATCCCACCCCAATTACAAAATGTTCATTCACTATATCTACATTTACTTGGGGTAATTCGAATACACTGAGGTTATCAAATGGTTCTTTACGCTATTATTCTCTCCCAAAAGTAAAATGTAAAATACTAGTTGAAAACAAAAAATAATCTTCAGTTTTTTCCCTTCTTTAATTATTATTATTACTGGCCTTTATTTTTAGAAAAACCTAATTGGGTTACGTCGAGTTAAACTATCGTTGCTAAACTTGCTAAGCCATGAGCCTGATTTCAATAACTGGGTGACGAAGGTAATACACAGATGAACAAGAAGAGGAGAAGGATAATTTAAACTTTTCCTTAATTGATAACTCATCGAAGGGGAATTTATGTGAAATATATAATGAAATGGACAGCGTTATTGAAGATCAAAGTGCATAACTATTTAAAGAGAGAAAATATTTTTCTCTTCTGTAATACTCGAGACATAAAGCGACCTTCATCTAGTAACAGAAGAGAAAAAGATTTTCTCCCCAAACTCGATAAATGGAACTCGAAAATAATATCTCGTCCCACAAATTGAGGACAGTTTTGAAGAAATCACAGCTGGGCACTTTCCGGAGGAGAAACTCTCCCCAGCGGACTGACCTTCTTGTTCGTCCGTCCCCCCACGCTCAATCGCCACCGGGTCATCCGATATCAGATGACGCTGCCCTCACCGTCCGAGAAGCCCGTCCTTCAAAACCGAAAAAGCAACCAGCACTCACCGACACGCACGATCAGTGTAACCGAACGCCTCTGGCCATAACCATCCTGGGCGCAGCACCATATCCCCCTATTCCCTCCCCCCCCCAACCTCTCCCCCCCCACAACGTCGATCCTCATCTGTTCCGATAACTGAAAATAAGATGAGGACGGGAGGGAGCGCGTTCTGGAGGGATGAGGGCATAAAGATGACGAGATGTGGGATGGATGGGGAGGGAGGGGGATTGGATCAGGCATCGGGCCTCCCTCTTAATGCGGGCGGCAGAGAAGCAAGCGAGACGAGGATCCAGGTCGCACCCCATCTCGCCCCTGCGCCCTCATTCACCCCCCTCCTCCCATCCTGTTTATTTTTTTTCCTCGATTCTCGAGTTACTTCCCCCCGAAGTGCCATCCAACCCTTTTTCGTAATGCATGTCGGAGAGGCATAGGCCACAAAGTGACGGCCATATCAAGACTGGAATCGTGCTCTCATCAAATGTGATCCACGTGGATGCGCAAGGGTAAAAGGATAAGGGTTTGGAACTTCTCTTGGGGGGTGGGATGTGGGGGGGATGGGGAGGGAGATTTGACGAGGAGGAGGGCCACGCCTTTTCCCATCAGCTTCTTGTGCTCCTACCTTCTCGTAAATTGTGGCCTTTTGAATCTATCTCTATTTTAAGAGTCTCATTTCGCCAACATGACTGGGCGATGCGCACTAATTAGTGGTTCAGATGCTAAATACGAGAAATTGAATCCTGAGTGATGCATTTTTTTCCTCCAGGCGGTGAGTGAGGAAGATCAGCAGCGAGATATGTCGAAAATGCAATAAAATAATAAAAAATGCATATATCAAGATAAGTGACAGTTTGCAATCAAGAAGTAAGTTTTTTCTAACATTCGATATTTTACCTACCAAAGAAAAAATGCTTTCAACTCAATGGAACAGTCCTAAAGAGAATTAAAAGAAAACTCACGCTTATTTCAGCTAGGTACTCTATAAAACGGTATTGTATTATTTAAAAACACTCTAAATATTCACCAATTTATTCTTAACAATCTAAAAACGATAATTATCTAAAATGGGCTTTTTGGAAATTTAAAATTATTACAAGATATATAGCTGTTAAATACATAATTATATGTAGTTATCATGATCCACTGATATTGCTTTGATTAAAAATGCAAAAATGATATTAAAATTTATGACTGTGAAACGGTGTTTGCAATCAGAATTAAAATAGTAAAGTGTTTTTATTCCATATTTTTCACAAGCATTGGCAATATACATGTTATCTTTTGATATAAAATCAACTAAAACACAACTAATTGGAGTTATGAAAATATTTTAACCTCGTAACATGGGATAAAGTCGTGGGTATCCGGTATAACTATGCACATAAGCATAACACAGCATAAGAGTTTATCAACATATTTTTCTCACCAAATATGATTTATTCTAAAGCAAGGGAGTCAAGAGGAAGTCCTCACATTAAGAAGAGTCGATATCTTTTAAGGATCATTTCACGGATTCTATTTCTGAAGAGCAAACAGAAAGAATAGATTGGAACGCACAAATCAAATGGGATTCCAAGAAAGGAATCTTGTTAAAAGCTAAGGATTCTTACGGAATAAATCAAAGAGGATAAAAGGAAGATGGGAAATAAGGCAAGGATTTGAACGAAGGATTAAGACGACTCAGAAAAAAACCACAAGTAGGCACTCAAAGGCAGCGGCTAATACGCACAAAAGAACGTCCGTTCAGTATAAAATAACGACACTCGGAAGCCTACCGCGCAGGTGGTTCTAGTCCATCTCGGAAAATAGGGGAGGCTACATTTACTCGGAGGAGAGATGCGCGAACGGCAATTCAGAGGGGAAATAGAGTAAGGAGGGAGGTCAGTTTCCTTTTCTACATTCACGAATAGAGAGACGTGCGCTCATGTGCTTACGAAACGCACTCCCATCCACGAGAAGCCTTCTAAAATTGGACTCGCTCGAACAAAAATCAGTGACCGCGCAGATGTCGTTTCCCAACCGATGGACTACTAATCGGGCTTAAAACTCTATTTTGTGTGACTCGAGCTGGCTAACGTATTATTGAGAAATGGCGATATTTATTTACCAAAATTTTCCCTTCAATAAAATTATTTGAATTAATTATAACATAATAATAATCGTATAAGCGCAAAAACATCTGTTAGACACATACCTGCCATCGGCTTTTTCCCTTTTCAACGAGACCTCATTTCGCATTCTTCCACCCACTCGTCCCTTCTTGTCCCTTTCAACTACCCACACGCCTCCTCTCACTCATTTGAAAGGATTTCCATCGCCATTCAACCTCATGTCCATTCCTCGTCCGCCGACACGCACTCTCACTTTTATTGCCTTCGGATTGATGCATGGAAATCTTCTCTGAGGAATAAACCTCTGGGGTCCTTTGAAAGGACAGTGTGTGTGTGTGTGTGTGTGTGTGTGTGTGTGTGGGAGTCGCTCCTGGTCCCACTCTTGTTTTGAAACTCCCCTCCGTCTCCTGTCTCCAATCCTTCTCCCTCCGTCTCCTGTCTCCCGCCAAAAAGCTAATGAGACCGATGAAATATGCATGGAATATGGAAATGAGTTAAGTAGGGGCATTGAGTGGTGGTCGATGTGGGGAAATCATAGTAGGCATTCGTCTCTCGCGTATTTACACACGCTACGGAAAATGAAATCTTCAGAAGGCTCCCACTCAATCATTGGCGATTGATAAAAAAAATAATACATACCGCATGCCTCGAAATACGTCATGGTAACTTTCTTTGAAGATTGATCTTGTTAATCAAAGACGATTGAGTTTTTTTTAAGATGGCTTCAAAGTGCTTCCGACAAACGAATCTACAGTTTGATACTTCACTTAGGATCCAGTATTGCCATTCCTCAATTACTAAATTATCAAAGATACAATCAAAATGGGGCAATAAACTTTGAAAATATGATAAATATTCCCATAATAAGATATTTATACTGAGAAAATAATAATTTTAGCAAGCACCTATTTTTATTAAAATATCATTGATTAGGTTGCTACTAGGAAATTCATAAACTACTGATACCGTATTCATTCGGTTGAAAGTAATAAAGATCAAAGCAAACATAATTTCGATTATATTAAAGACAAAACTTTTACATAGTCCTAGTTAATTAGCGAATTAAAATTTATAAACGCTCTTTACTTGAATGATAGGAAATACATAATAATTCAAAACATGCAAATTTTATGAAATTTTGTTTCAAGAACCGTTAAGAAAAATGAAAGAGCTGTAAAATTATCAGTAGAACAAGGTAACTGTAATGCTTGCATATCAACACACAATTTACACAGTTTATTTTAAGGATATGCGTTTTTAACATAAACCTGATTTTAAGAAATCGCTGGGCGATCCCTTTTACAATTTATTTTCCTCTTCCACCATCCTGGAATACATTTTTAGCCCACAGTCATACATTTCTTGACAGAATCCGACATATTTTGAAGTTCTCGAGACTTTTCCTTTATTTTAGATTCTCTTCGACCATATTCACTCATGACTTCCTAGGTCCACTTACCTTTACCATTTACCTTTACCATTTTCTCTTCCCTCGTATAACTGAGTGGTTTTCATATCTTATTCATTTTCTCTACACGACCAAAAGAGCGATGAAGACTTCTTTCTACTTGCCTATTAAATGTTCATTCAAGCCATAACCTTTCAAAACTCGCTCATTCCTCACCCTATCTTCCCTATTTTTACCACATGCCCAACTCAAGTATCTTCTGTATAATTTTTTATTGCAGCTTGTCATATTTTTAGCATTACCAAATACGATACAAATGCATAGCAGGCAATGTTATGGTCTGGACTACGCACCTTTTCCCGCTCAGATAGTCCCAAGAATTAAACAGATAGCCCCATTTCATCCCCAGACGCACCCATGTCACTTGGGTAATTATCGATCGATGCCAGGTATTAGAATTTCTCGTTCTCCGCCTCTTTTAATTCGAAGGGTGCAAGTTACGGGATGGCCAAGAGAGAGTTCCACGAATTTCCCGTCCTCCGCGGGCCATTTACACTGCGGCGTTAATCTCCACAAAGGGAAAGGGGGGTGGGGCGCCTTCCTTCGCGATCCACCGCCGGCGTCCCATCCTCCCATTCCTCTCACCCCAAAACAGGAAACCTCAGGGGCCCGCGCACCTTTCGCCTCCAGTCACCTCAGCGCTCACCTTCGATCCCGATTTCCTTTTCCCTTCCCACCCTAGAAAGACGCTCCGAATGGTCCAGTTCCCTCAGGCGCAGCTCGTAAACGTCCTTCGTAAATTCCGCCGAAAGGGAATGATTGCTAGCAAGCACCGTGCAGGTACATATTTCACCATTAAGCAGTAAAAACGTCACCGCGACTGAAAATCAGTGCCACAAGGGGAAGACTTCGGCAAGAGAGCAAGTATTTGACGGAAAAGGGAGCGATTTTCAATGAAACTAACTAACAAAAACATTAGAAAATCGTCATTGTGTTTTTGGAGGTTTAAATCGTAGTTGGAATGAACGAACAACATTGATTAAATATGACGAACAACACCTAAAAATCTTAAAAGATAAACAAAACTTGGTTTTTCCACATTTAATTTCTT
>LYUA01000046.1:214365-227643 GCA_002093875.1 Calopteryx splendens | reverse complement strand
TATTTTCTGGTCTCTATATCTTGTACCTGATGATGGCTCTGTGAGTTGAAACGCGCGTGGCACAATAAAACTTTATTTTGTGGGCAAGTGTGCTATATCCTTTCCTAATTATGAATTCCTTCCACTATATTAAGCCTCATACTGTATATATTAATATAAAAAAGGAGGTTTAATCCTTAGAACTAAGTTTTCCAGAACGTAAAATTGTTAAACATGGGGACAAATATATCAGGCGATGTATTACTTAACCGTCAATATTTCTTTTTCTCTCTTATTTTCTCCTTGCGTATATAGTCAATCAAACATCAACCAAAACGTTAACAATCATTCAACATCAATATAAAGCAGTAAATATCTGCGCACATTAAAGGAACTAGAGTCTTATTGCTCTCACTTCGGCATGTAACGTGCATCTCGACATTTCGTGAAGTAACTTTAGGGATGCGCATGTTAGATTCAGATCCATATATGACGTCATGGCGGAGTGATATCAAGTCACTAATCAGCTGCTTCTTCGTCGCATAAATATTACGTCACGGAAGCTCCACCAGAAGAGACTATCTTATGCCTTGTCTATCAATGTGTGATACCGCTTTAATTTCAACTTCATATTCGCAGTTATATATACAGGGGTTAGTGATAAATTTGCAGCTTTAAACAAAATTTTTAAAATAAAAATATCAGGATGGTTAAAAAAATAAGTACCGCACTGCATTAAAAAATTCAAACAGCATTTTGGTTTGAATTTATTTTGACACGAAAGAGAACTAATTAAACATTTTTTGTCTTGATTTCTGCTCCTGCTGAGGCACTTTGATGCACTCGCATCTGGGGACTAATTTGGTTATTCCTTTTTCAAAGAACGGCACCACTAACTATGGATAACAATCCCTCTTGGAATTTCAGGAAATTCATGTCATGGTAAGGAAATAGTGAAACACTTATTCTTAGATACTTTTTCATCAATTATCTCTACAAAGTATCCATTGACAACAGAAGACCAGGCCACAAACTCCTTGATTCACCTCAGTTCATCATACCCATTCGTTTGACCTTTGTTGAAATGTCTTACTCATTTCCTAAATATTTCTTAACTCAGTCCGCTGTCACCATAAACCTCAACAACCTACCAATAAACTCAGCGGGTTTAATGTTTATTGCATTATATATTTTAAGCTTGAAAGGAATAAGAAATCGTTTCAAGATGATTCAGGCGGTTTCCCGAATTTCAGAGCAATCCCTATTCAGATCACTCGGCATTATCTGTAGAAATTTTCAGATGTTTTGCATCTGGTTTGAACTACACAATAAAATGTACACGTTCATTGAATTTAAGGACAAGGCAAAGACTAAGTAAGGGAGGAAAAGTCCTACTCATAGGTACTTCGTGTTTTTCCGAGAATTTCTTACATTCGATATTACCCCTAGGAACGCAATGCGAGGATGCATGACCAGTGAAAATTAATGAAATCCATTTTAATGCATGTATAAAGATCGAAAATAAATCCATGAATCTCTAAAGGGAATGAAGGAAGATCACGCGATTACCACATCCTACGGGAAGATTGCGGACGAAAACGGGATGGCAGAAGAAAGAAATAAACCGACTACAGCACGGAATGGAGCGTGCAACACTAAGTAAGAATTGGGCCAAGTTTATCATCTTCCAAAATATCTCAGATTAGCCATTATTGGAATTAGATGAACTCTTCCAGGCGTAATATGCGTGGCTGTCATATTTGGTTATAAGTACCTTGAAAACGATAAAGACATTCGTATTGGATCTATCAACTAATGTTCATATGGTGCGATACAAAGTACGTGGAAACACTTTTTTTTGCGTGTAGGTGCCCTACGATGCAATAGCAATGAACTGTTAAAAATTTATTTCAGAAAATTTCTCCGAGATTAATTTTCAATATGAAATTAAAGCGTGTAAAAATGACTGGGAACACAGATAAATTTCTTTGCAAATGAGGATAAGAGATTAGTAAAAACATCCATACAGATCAAGCTCCACTGAAGAAGCGTTATCCTATTGGTTACATGAGACACAATGGGAAATAATATTAGTTGTAAGAGCCACATAACATTATTCCCGATCTGTTTAACCTTATCCTATCACCCTCCCCATTATTGAATTGATTACAAACTGCAACAAGGCAATGTCACTTGTTATAGAAGTAATTAGTTGCCGTAGTCACTTGCTTTGGGCTGCACGAGAGGCAAATTCTAACAAGG
Source organism: Calopteryx splendens (assembly GCA_002093875.1). Taxonomy (NCBI): domain Eukaryota; kingdom Metazoa; phylum Arthropoda; class Insecta; order Odonata; family Calopterygidae; genus Calopteryx; species Calopteryx splendens. The sequence continues at coordinate 225,402 of LYUA01000046.1, read as the reverse complement.
AAATACTTGGGAAATTTGAAATCCTTTCTTTTTCCTGATGCAATGGGCATTCAGTACCGTATTCCACTACGCCTTTTAGTGAATTCAACAGAAAATACACCCAGGTAACTCTATTCTTCGCATAAGTTATCGGTTGCTGTAGTCACTGAGATTCAGTCAGAAAGCCTTTTGCACAAAAGCACGATTCCAACATCTCTGAGTTGCAAGTTTGACCGACGAATTTAATGTTTACTCAATTTAAGTTGCCAGTTAGACTTGTTTTTTTTCAATAATTGATTAGCTTTCACTATTTTGGATGTTATAAATGAGTCCTCAGAATTTATTTATACTTATAAATAGAAAATTAAAAAAAAACACTATTAAATAAAGAAGAGACGTCTTTTACCCAGATTTTAGAAAACCTTAGGGTGCATAAATTATTTTAGTACATTGCAGGTTGAATCAGCGATCGGAGTATCTAACTATAGTCAACAATTATTATTTAATAAATGTCGCGTTTAATATATTATAACACAGTCCATACGCAAACGCGAAATATTTCTTGGAATCCAAATAAAATAAAGCGAAATCTTGCGATTTTTTAAAGGTGGAGGCGTTTCCTTTTCAATAAATAAGGGTACAATATTTTACTGTCAATACTTAGCACTGGCGAGGAGCAAAGTAGAGAGTTAAAATTATGGGATACAACACAGAAGGTTCCAAACCAAATATAAATAATAATAATAGTATAATAATCTTTCCTCACTGGTTTGCAATTTTACAAACTCAGACTGTCAAGCTGAAATAAAGCCCAATACGCCTTCTTTGCAGTCTATATATCGTTAAAAGTAAAATCGGTAATTGAATAGGAGATATCCTATGCGTTCTGTATCCACATGCTAGAACAAAGTACAACTAGGAGATATGGAAATACTGGAAACGTTTAATATATTTGAACTCTCAAGAGAAGTCTGTAAAATGATACTGATCGCAGGAAAACAAACTAAGTAGAAGAGCGAGGAAAAGTTTCCGGGAAAGGATCTCTTTGTAATGTTCGTACAACACATTTACGAAATATGAAGGAAATGGAATAAAACTAATTTTCTCCAGTCCACCTTCTACGATGTGAACGAACTTCAGGGATAATATAATGTATCAATTTTTGTATATCCATAGGGAAACAAAAAGTGAGGCTTTTGCTGGTTTCAGAAAAGCTTTTCCTTAATCGTTATTAAAAAATAGTATAGAAATAATTAACCTTTTGCAACTAAAGATACAGACAGTAGCTTTTAACGGATGACCCTAATAACCCTTTTACAACTACTTTCCGACGCATTTTTGTAATTTTCTTCCAAGACTAGCGATAACATTTATACAATAATGGAACAATATTACTATTGTTGACTTGAAAATTAAAGGAATACACTATTAAAAATTATATATTTGAAGAATCATTAAAATTGTTTAATTTAATTAACATCACTCCAAAAAAAATACTTTTAACGGAAAAAAATTGAATATTTTATTTTCCTTTGTGTGTTAAAATGATATTTTTCACTAAAAATATGCATAAACCAAGACATTAAACTGAGTATCACATGGTTAAGGGAGTGTATAACTTCGTAATGCATCTTGATATTTGTCCACCAAATCTCCTGGAAAGGTGCAATTTATATGACTGACGTCGTAAAAAATTTAATATCGCATTTGGGGGCTAGTTGAATTATTTATTCAAAGTTAATGCGCGCGAAAATATTCCCAGTGATGCTCGATCACCTTAAAATTTAACTCTGACCCAGCGACAGGCAAACAAAAAATGCCAGAGCACCAGCAGTGAATGATATGTCTTTCTTCATTTAGACTCAGGCTATTAAGGCGTCGAGGATAAAAATCGTGCGTTATAACATCCGTCTGAAATGATGCGATGCACTTAAAAATATAATGGGGCGGGATTGAGAAAAAAACTGCGGGTAGAATGCCTGGGAAAGCCTGGGAAAAATGGAGTTCCTGAATGATTAAGGCACTCGCGGGCGGAGAAGAGGAAAACCATGTCTTAGCCGGAGAGTTATCGGGGATTGGAGAAGGGGGCGGGGGTAGGGGATACATTTCTTATGCTTTCTTTTACTTTTATCCTTAAGTAGGATGGGTTAAAGAGAGGAGTGAAATAACTGCGCCGGTGGGAATGGTAAGCAAAAGGGTGAGAGGACGTGGCAGGGGAGAGAGATGGAGACAGGAGGATGGTGAATCGAGGAAAGGACAGGGAAAGGGAGAACTGTCGACACACAAACACCCTTTATTGATCTTTCCCCCTTGCCTTCCTTTACCCCCCCCTTCCCTCCCCTTANCTTCCCTCCCCTTACCAACACCACACACACCCCGCGACCCCCTCTCCATTCACACCACCACTCCCCCTTTCCTCTGTCAACACCGTGAAGCAAGGCTTGACCCCCACCCCCTCTCCGGCACCTTCAATCTCTCTCCCTTCTTCCACTCCCATCCGCAGCATCCATCTCCTCCGCCGCCGACCACCCTCCCCCCACTCCACTCCCCCTTTCCCGATCCTTCTTGGCTGCGTCCTGGACAATTCTTCCTCATCCGAATGCCAACTTTCCTCCCGTTCCCAACCCATCCTTCTCCAACCCTCCCAACCCACCACCACCGCCAGGACTGCCACACATTCACCCAAACACTAAGAAACCTTAAACTTTCCCTTAATCGCACTAACCCGCTCCCCCTTCCCCGCTCCGAGGACCACTCCAACCGCGGACCATCCAGAAAGCGGTTTTTAACCCATTCGGTGATTCCTGGTCGTTAGCTCATGGTCATCTCTCCCCCTTTACCATCCACCGCGCTACGCTTACAGGAGTTTAATGATCAGAAGCATTTGCTGCTATGCCCCCGAGCCTGTCAATTTTTCATAGGCTTGATAGTTAATAAAGGTGTAGGTATACACTCCTTTTTTACCTCGGTGCGATTTTTCATGTAATACGTAATGAATTTGAAAATTTTTATGCTTATTCATTGGCAACCTGAGTATAAAATTTCTTTCAGAAGCAGATAATCGTTGAATTTTGGAGAGGAAACACTTAAATTATGAAAGTTTAGCATTTTAATCGAACATACGCCAGCAAAAAACGCACGCACCGTTGTTTTAATTTTTCATTACAGTTGGGTAAACTGGTTAATAATGAATGAATTTAAGTTTCATGGGAGTTTAAGCGAAAAATATGGTACCCTGAAAATAATTACCCCCCAGTAAATTTTGATTTTATGTGGACAGTGAATGAATTTAAGCTTCATATGACTTTAAGCCGAGGACTTAGAAAACCGTTTCATGAGGTAGTAAATTTTGATTTTCCCAAAAGGAGTAGCATAAATACATTGGTGAAATGTAGCTAGAATAAGGTGAGTCATATAGATCTCTACTACATATGGGAAAAGTAAATAAAATAAATTTTAATACCACAGTCTGGCAAAATTATGAAGAAAATAAAGTTAATTACTATTACGGCTAAAAAGTATTTCCTTAGATATCCCAATAATACTACTCTACAATGACATGCAACTAGTGAGTATGCGACAAAACGAGGAGGGGTTACAAAATAATCTTACAAACGGAATATACCATACCAATGAGTTTTAGAGAAGATCTATATCGTAATGCTTTTCTTTGGATACTGTGAGACCAATTTGGAAGCTCTTTTAACCTTATAACTAACTTTAGTAGACGAGGAATTGAGCAGTTTCTTGTGAAATAGTAGCTTATATCTAACAACAGAGAAACTCTCAAAAAGTTCCCGAATCTGATCTCAAAACCACGTCCTACACAGCCGCCGGCGTCCACAACACCCACCGCTGTACTCAGAATCTTCATACCCGATACTCACTCAAAAGTGAGTCCACGACCAACTCGCATTATAAATAAGTACTGGAAAGGTATCCACGCTCGGAATGAATCTCCTTCCAATCCGCCTAGTGCTCCTGTTAGTAGATTTAAATGCCTCGGGGAAATGGGAGGGGTTACCCTGGAGAATCGGCTTAGCCAGTTTACTCTCCAGGGAAACACATCCTGCGATCCTGTGAACACTCCAGTCCCCCATCCCCTCTATTTTATTATATTTTACGAGGAATTTTACGAATTTGTTTGGGCAGCAATAATCCATTGCTCCAACATATATAACCACCCAACCTTTCCGGCCGACGACCGAACGGGCATCCACTCCATATCTCCTCCCTTCCTTCCGTCGCTGGCCGGCAGAGCAGACCCAAACTCCCCTCTCCGCCAAACCCTTTACTCACCCCCTCCCGACCATTGTCTCTCCCTCGCTCCCAAACCCCTTCTCCATCCAACTCTCGGGCTCTCTCCTTTAACAGGCTCTCTCAGCTCCACTCTCCTCCCTCCCCAGAGCCCCGGCTCCGAGGAGCCTCTCCAAACCCCTCGCACCAACCTCCCTCCCCGCCCCGCAACCCCCTCACGCGCCCCTCTCTCCACCGACCCTCAAAAGACCCGTTCCCTCCTCCTCCTCCTCCCTCCCCTTTATCCCTTGTCTAACCTCATTCTCGCCGGGGCCGCATTTGCGTGCTGGGGTTATCTCATAGGGAATTCCAGGGAGAAGGCAGAGAGCGGCTGGGGGTGGGAGAGGAGGGGTTGTACCGAGAGAGGGAAGGGTTAAGGAATGAAGGATGCGGTGTGCACGGAGGGAGAGGGGGGGATGTGCCAAAAGTGAGGGGGAGAGGGAGGGATTGAAAGAAAATGGGATTATAGCGAGAAAGGTCGTCTCAAGTGCTCCACTCGTCCACTGCACCGCGAAAGCAAGATTGGTAGAATTTACACCGAACACCCCACCCCCCCAATGGGTGAAGCCAGGGAGTTGGGCAATCCTTCGGACGTGTTCTCAAATTAACCCTCGAACGCCCTTAAGGTACTTTCCTGCCTACCCGTTTGGTTTCACTTAAATTTTGGGGCAATTAAACTCTTTCATTTAGTTATTTGGATTAACTCTTTCGTAACAGAAGATGCCTGTACTTTTTTTTACCATTTTCCTTGCAATATATTCTACCGTATTTAGTACGCATGCTGGATACATTTTAGAATGCAATTTTTTATTCAGCCATTTTTTTCATTTCTCTCTTTTTATTAATTTTCAAAACTTATTTTTAGACAGTTACTCAACGCTTCGTGCAGCATATAATCCGAGAATTCCGGAGGTGGAACAAAATTTCATATGATACAAATTATAAAAATAGAGGATGAAATTGTGATAAATCAAATCTCCGCAATATTTACCCTATCGGCTTTAGGCAATAGAGTTTCCACCAGTATACCACGGAGATAACATTTATTTCAGAACTTCATGCCCTGCATCGGAAACGGAATCTCCACGGACTATTTGTTCTTTTTCTAATCGCAATGCTCAACAGGCAAGTCGATTGATAAGCAGAAAGTTAAAAGCAAATTTTAAACGATAGTATTATTATAATCCTCAGGCATTGGCAATGTATTCTCAGATGCTCTCTTCACAGTTGATTTCCTTCAATATATTTTAGTCATAATAAAATATGCAACTCGATTTTCACACTAAAAGAATGCAATGGATAAGCGAAAAGTTCACTCTATTTGAGTGTTAAAATGCAATTGACAATCCAATTCAGGAAACCTTATTCTAATTAAGTGCGATATACATTTGAGGTACCATGACCGTATCTAAATGTGTTCACTGAACACCATTTCGAAATAACACGGTAATAGTAACTATGTGTAGCTAAAACGTCCGGCCGTGCCATTTGATTCACCCATTCCAATCACGGAAAACATTGGTCTGATAATTATACCTATATCACATCACCACGTCCCCTCACATTTATTTATAAATATTATGTTTTCGGTTATTTGATCACAGGATATACTTGCAACCGTAGTCCAGACACCTTAATTTTCAGCAGTTTTACTTCCAATTTTCAGCACCTCAGATGAGTGAAGCTAATCACATATGAATTTTATTCAAACCAAATAAAAAGCAGAGTGATACGCATTATTCACTACTATACTAGGTATAAGATTATACAAATCTTGTAATGATTAATAATGAATGCGTGGCCATTTTCATACTAACGATTTCGTGCGCACGCATTTTAATCAAAAACCCCTTAACGCTAACTCAACGTTAAATAGGTAAATTAACAAAACAAGCATCATTCAAAGTAAATTAAGAATTTTGTGAAAAATCGAGGATTTCCCTAACGATAACAAGAAAAAACGTACAGATTAGGAAAAAAAATTACACGCGAAGTGATTCATGGGTGTAGCTCCAAAAATATAATATTATGCATTAATTTCAAGGGAGAAGGAATGGAAAAGGGCAGGCAACCATAGGTATGGGGAGGCCTAGATTAGGACTCAAGGATAGAATTATGGGATTGGCCCTTTAAAACCCTCCACGCAGGTCCTCCCACGCCGTCGTAGCTCATACGCATGTTGCATTCTCTGCCTGGGGTGCGGCGGACGCTATTTTGGTTGAAAATCGCTCGTGGTTTATTGACTCGTATATTTTGGCTAGCGCCGCCTGTTCCGGGGATGGAAAATATGGATGGCAGCCCTGCGGCCAAGTAAGTGAATTGGAATGGAGGCTTATTTAAAGGCCGGAATCGTATCTAATTCGCAGCAGCAAGGTAAACGGAAGGTCGGGGCGGAGTATGGTATGGGACGGAGATAATCTATTTGCTCAGATATTTCCTCCAGGGATGGAGCGAAAACGCTTTTTCACCGTGAGTGTTGAATTTTTTCAAGCCGATACTACCCCAATGGAGCTACGGATATCATAGTTTTCAACAAATATATTGATCCAGGGTAATTAAAATATGGTACCACGATTGAAGAATCACCGATTATTTTGTAACTTAACGAAATACATGCTGCAAATACACGGCGTCACCACAAATGTGTGATGCAAGAAAACCTCGATTAGATATAGTAATGCATGATGTACCTATGCTACGAAGGAGACAGTAAAATCTGTTTTTTTAATTCAGAAAAAAACATTCGTGCATAATTTGTGAAGTTGTAACCTTTAATCATGCAACTGATATCCTGCTTCAAAGTTGTACTGGCGATTAGAATATATTTATATAATAATATTTATTCTATTAAATCATCGTGATAAATTTACAGGCAAAGCACTATTATCGTACTTTGCTTATTGTAGTGTTTTTATAATGATGTTGAACGTATTTTCCTCATTTCTGTCAGATTACAGGAATTGTATAGAATTTTTTGAGTTCGCGTTTTAGAAAGAAATACATTTTCTTCCAAAATACAATTAATTGAGGACAAAACTCGTAGGGATAACATTTTACAAAATAATGGTATTGTGTGAGAGCCAGTGACCAAAATAGCAATATCAAGGAAAATATACATTGAAAGTACAAAACTGAATATTTTTAGAGCCATTAAATTTACACGAGAGTTTCAATGTTTACAAAAGGAAAACAGAAAACTTCATGGAGACAAAAGGAGTATTGTTGTACCTCCATTATATGTGTTGGTTTTTTTAATAGCAGCTATAAAAGCATAAATTCGGCTTACAGCTATTCTGTTTTAATTGCATTAATGTGGATACTATATAAATAAAAATGAAATTATAGATTCACTTTTAGATTTCCACTCTATTCATTCCTTGAAATCTAGAGCTCGTTAATTTCAATAGATACTTAAAGACATCGAAAAATACAATCAAAGTCATTTTTAATCATTTAATGAATTAATACGTTTAAATAATTAATTATCAATGATTCTAGTAATAAATTGAGAGATTAAATGAAATATAACCAATATTACAAGAAAAAAGGATTGGCCTTAGAATATTTCCCAAAAGGAAAGTTAATTTAGGAAGGAAAGCAACTCGCATGTCGAAGCATTTTTACGCTCTTGAGAGTTGCATCCTTTGAATTATCCCTGGAAGTTACGTGAAATTGTTCAGCCACATGTAAAAGCCACATGGTAAAAGCACGGATGCATTCATCAAGAGTGTGATTTAACTGTACCTAACAATGAAAAACTTGACCTCATTCCTTTTAGCCGATACAAATCTAGAGATAAGAAGATATAGATAGATACAAATCTAGAGAGATAAATATAGAGATAGGGAGATACAGCTGATCTCTATCCATTGGGGACCCTTAGCCAAAAATTAAATTTTATTCACCATTCCCATATAAAATGTTCAACGCCTCACCATTAGTTTTAGGAGTTATTACATATAGATGGTATATCGTAAGAGGATTGTTAATCGTAAATCTAGGTAAAGGGGTTGAACTACCAATGTAATACAGCAAGACGCATGAGGGGGGCGTGGACGTCATTAGCACTTACCTGGCTTCCCTCCCTTCCCTGGCAAATGGTATCCATTATCTTTAACATGCCACTTACCGTTGAGTGAATTCATTTACAGTTACTCGTTATTACCTACTATTTAATTCTATAAAAGTGTACAGTCGGTTTCATCGGCATGCATATTCCTCTGAATAACCAATCTTTGACTTAACTGGTAACTGGAGCTTAACGGCGTGTGCAAGTTACAAACTCTCGTTTCTGGGGAGCGAAGGGATTGGGTGCGTTTCTTTTCCCTGTGCCGCCTTCTTTCCCCCAGTGATTTTCGGTAGAACTTGGAAAATCATGCAATCTGGGTTTACGTGGGGGTTCATGGAATTAACATGGTCTGTCGAGAAGCATCAGCCGGTTATCGTGAATTGGGATTTCAGATTGATGGCCAAATACTCAATCCACCTGAAAGAAGACGTGTGAGCTATTGGCTGTGAATGCCAATTCCTATTGCCAATAAAAAGAAGTTGGAAGATTCCTATAACTGGTTGGTAATTGGTTGGATGACTGGTAAGACTCCTTTCACTTGACATCGAACAGTGCTATGATACTGACGTCTTCTCGCTGTCATGCTCTCTTACTCTCCCCGTTGACGGTCACAGGCTGACAGTAATAACAGAAGTATTCCAACTTCTTTTTATTGGGAATAGGAATTTACTTATTTTGCACTCAATCCACCTGGCTACAAGTGCACTTAAAATATCATATAGAATTCATTTTTAAATATGAATGATTTTAACGGTTGAAATGGTGAACATAGTTGCAAGACATTCGTATTGTTCTGTGCTAGGCTGGCACTGGATATTAACTCTTTCGTTTACTAACATCTTACTCTGCAAGGAACAGCACAAATATAGCGATAGAAGTGAGACCTAGCCTTCAATTAAAAAATATATATATTTTATTTTGATATTTCACGGAGATACTTTAGAATCTTATGCGTGAATTCCATTCTCCGTGTGCGCACCTACTGTGGCTTTTTATTCATTCTTATTCACATTGCATCATGCTGTTTTCCACATAATGCCATCAATTTATTTAAAATAGTCAAAAATTCTGGAGCTACACTTATATATAAACATTACATCTTATCATAGGACTGGAGAAAAATTGACTAGGTGTAATGAAACCGTGTAGGTAAATAGCGCATATTAAGTAGAGAAAGAAACATTCAAATAATTAGTAAGAACTAGGCATAAATTGGTTTTATTTAGATCTATAATAATAGGTTAATGTTGTATTGAAATTTGGTTTCGTGTAAAGGGGGTGCGTCCAAATGGAAAGCTTCATTATTAGGTTTCGTAAAACGATTGATAAAGTGATTAACCGTGATGAATTGACGACAATTGGAATTGAAAACAATAGGATGAAGGTATTGCTTTAATTATAGGGAAAATACTTATGAATGACCTCATTATATAATACAACTAAAAGTTTAAAGTAATCACTAAAATCAACTCTACTATTACTGCCCTGTGTTCACGTATAATGCGAGATGAAATAAAATTGAGAGAAATATTAATTTTTCTGCAAACAGTGCTAATTATTCCTCAAATTAAATATGAATATGGACCCTCGTATATGTATGTCCTTTCTTTGTTGATTCATTTCAGACGTCAGTCATGCGCATGAACTTTAAAAAAAATACTTTCCATTCTAATGTTAGCCCGTTGGACTCGAGTATATTAAATTTTTGCTCAACTCGCATTTATTAAATTATCTTTAGCTGGTTATATCAACATAACTTTACATGTTTTAAAAACGTTTTCAGGACTAAAATTTTCGATAGATTAAAATTGAAGTTATGAAAAAAATGATTGAAAAGCAGATATACGTAAACGCTATACGCAGAATACGTTTTTAAAAATGAAAAGGGCAATGAAAATATTCCTACAGGATCAGATTAGAACTTTTTTGTACATTTCATACTTATAAATATAGGGAACATATTAAGGCCATATTGTAAAAAAAATGTAGCTCTCAGACAGCAAACGCACGATGAAATATAGTACAATTACTTTGAACTATCGAAAAAATAGATCCCTTCAATAATATTTTAATATTGCCGAATCCTATGTCTTCTCTCTGTTGAATTCTAGATGTGACATGGAGAAGGAATTCAATAGCTTTGGGAGTTTCACACCATTAATTTTTATCTGGATTTTATTAGGCAGACTCATAGATTCAATTAAAGCGATTGACTAGCCGAAACAATATCATTTCTTACGGCTGGCCGGTGTGAATCCGAAAATATTGTTCCAATAATTTATCGTCATAATATGCCCAGCTGACTTCCCGTGCGGTTGGATGATGAAGAATATCTGGAGGGCCATCATCAACGGATACTCTAAACTAAAAGGTGCCTGCGGTTTGAGGGTAGCCGCACGCATCCCACGGTCATTCTTTGTTTCATTCTCGGCATCCCGTTTGGAGAAAATGAGGCGGCCGGTGTGCGGGCGGCTGGTTAACAGCGGCGTTTCATTTCCCTTGGTAATGCGACCGCGAGGCAATCAGAATCGATATCTCCGAGGGAGGGCATCTCACCTCACGATAACAATCGATACTTTTCAGGGGAGTGACTTGGTTTTGCCGGTTAATCGGGGGCGGGGGTGGAAGAGCCTGAAAGGACGGATTATTTTCTAGGGAGCGAGGGAGGGAGAATCAGTAACCCTCCCCCCCCC
>LYUA01000046.1:191069-204507 GCA_002093875.1 Calopteryx splendens | reverse complement strand
TTTTCTTGAGATGATTACTACCTGTAATATTACGTGTTTCCTGTATATTACTATGAAGCTATTATTATATGTATATAAACTACTGTAAGTGTATGGGACCATACTTGTGCTCTATGGGACTATACGATCCCAGAGTAATAAATCATTGTATCTATCTATCTATCTACCATATTGCCCACCATCGTCCAAAACGCTGCCTAAATAGTAAAATGATCTACCTGCTCAAGTTTATGTCTACCCACTTTAATGTTTACATTTTAAACATAAAAGATAAAATAATTTAAAATTTATTTTACCTCAAATCCAATTACCTCAAATGGGCAATGATGAAAAATATTAGACCATGAGTTTTAAATATGCAATGTATCGTTATTAGGCCAATTATGAATATGGTGATGTAGACACTTGTTGCTTACAGTATAAAAACAAGCATTTACAGAGATATTTTTACTACTGAGAAGGCTTCTCTACAAGATTGAATTTTTCCGTGGACAAAGAGATATTAAATAGTAATAGGAAAGAAATAAAATAAATTGGCCTATATATCAAAAAATAACCTCCATATTATACTTTGATCATAGCGTATTGTCTTAAATAATACCTGGATATATTTCATGTAATTAATTTTGCTCTGAAAATCAGGGGAAAAAAACGATCGGAAACAGTCCATTACAGAGGATCTTACAAGGAAACAGAATATGGTGAATTATATTTTATATCACTATCATAAGTACCTACTGAAAAAAAAATCGATTACCAGCCTGATTAATATTATTCAATTTAATACTTACATCTTGAAGCATAATTATGAACTTGGGAAATAGTTATAAAATTGCTTAAACGTGAATATTTTCCCTTCTTGTTGGCAAAACATAGGCGTAAAGCAATTACCGATTTGTAAATAATAAGGATATCAGTAGGGAGAAGGAAAGTTCGGAATTAATCAGCTCATGTAGAATTCCAGACACGCAGGGGAAAACGAGTCTGGAGGATCCAATAACACTCAAGGTTCTCTTTGGGGAAACAAACGGTAGGAAATCAACCAAACAAATTGACGCTCACAAATCAAATCCTCGGCACTGAAACTTCAAGAGAATATCACATTTAATCTTACGAGCGAAAAGGTGACGGCGAGGACGAAATTCAGGAATGTGTAGGAGTAGGTAAACAAACTTCCGAGAGAGTCGTCCTCACCCATCCCTCACCCCGGTCTTGCTAGTCCCCCCACCTCCCTTTCCCTTACCCCCACCCCAAGCCTCCTCACCGGCCCATCAATCAAAGCGCCTGGAACTTCTTCCCCCTTCAGACACACGCCAGCCACCCAAGCAAAAATCCCTCGCATTCCCAACTGGAGTGCAACCTCGAAAGCCATTTCCTACTTCCGCCGCTTGTCGCTCACAGTCGAGACACCACGACGAAATAGTGAGCCGCCTCTTCTACCCCTCCTCCTTCGCTTCGAAGGAGGAAACGTCCTTTTTTTCACCCTCACCGAAAACTTCCATCCTCGCGGATTTTTTGTCACCGGCTACGCGAGCGTTATCACTCGAAAAAGAAGCTTATCAGATCCGCTCGCACCGGTTGAGACCAGATCCCCTTCCCTATCACTTCCGGTGCCCACGGTGAATAACGGGCATTTGGTTTTCATGGAACGGAAAACCATGAGGAATGCATAATATGAGAAATTATTCATAAATTGACACTACCATTGATTCCAGTTTTATGGTTTGCAATCCTACCCGGTCGAAACCAATTGAGTTTTTTTTTATTCCAGCCTACTAAATTCTACACAATGCGGCGGAGGTCACGGAAACGCCTGATGTAGAGAGCGTTATTAATTCAGTTATGATATCCAGAGGCCTTGAAAATCTTATTTCATTTCTCTAAATTGATCCACATTATAAAAACGGCATTGATTGTTATATTCTCTTTACATGTCATTCCCCTATAGGTACTATTTTCTGTTCTTTTAGCCAGTTTTTTCATGGTTACAGAGTCGATGTTCCAAGTAAAACTACTCACACAGTTTAAAGCGTAATATTTGTTTACAGAGCTGAAAACTTTATTGAAAAAGTGAGATCATTATGGATAAAATTATCTTTGATCACTGAACTCCAATTTTACTTTAACTGCTCACTGAAGCCTGCCAGTTAAGTCCAAACTATGCAACAGTATTAAATAGGGTTATATTTTATAGACTAAATATTTTAGAGAAAATGGAAGGAAAAATCTGATTAACTTATTAAATCAAACACAGGATGACAAAACAACTGTGTCTCTTTTTGCATATCGGAGAAGTTAAAGGCCCAGATAGGTGATAATTTGTTAAAAATAGCTATATGTTTACATGTCATGGTAAAAAATTCTGCCACAGTTTTACCTTAAGCCTTCGTAATAACAACCTTGACCCATTATAACTTAACTCCTCTAATATTTTCCATAGATATAGGATTATTTCGTCGGGTTAAATTAACAGACTTGCTTGGCCCAAAGAGTCCAGTGAACGTCGAGTGAATTGCTCCGCGGGCGTGATATAAACTCACATTGGAACTGTATCTAACATGAAAATAAATATCAGGCCTTAAAGTACATTTTAAAAACTGTTAGTCTTTGAGGTAGTAACCACCAATTTAATTTGACTAATTGTCACTGTAACATGCAATCATTTTGGAAATTCTCCAAATATAGTTTAGTGGATCATACTTGGAAATTGACCACGACAAAATAAAAGAAACACTAATGCAATAACGGGTAGAGCCACGAAACCACAGCAATTAAATATACACATTTTACGAATGGTGACGGTGTGAATATAATCATTTATTGCTATTTCCTTTTGGGCTCACAAAAAACAATAAAACAGCAAAAAATATGATAAATCATCCAAAAGGCTGCTTTAAGACGTTAAAAAGTTGTGAACATTTATGTTGACGTCTGTTTGATGATTTAAGGTGAAATTAGTACGATGATTAACGCTCTAGTTTCAATGTTATGCTAAATTTTGCTTAAACGCTTAAAATACGCGTAAGGGAAAACAGCTGAAATCACAGCCCATTCTAGCCTATATTTGGCTCAAACAGTTTCTCAATGAAAAACCGTGAAAGTTATGTACTTATACAATTTAATAGTTAAGAATTCAAAAGGGGCAGTATTTTGATTAAGGATGCGGGTTATGGCGCTGCAAGTAGAACAGCAAACATTTACGAGCAAAGTTTGAAAATATTAGGTATCGACCTCTTTGTTAAGCTTAGGATTTACTACTTGATAAATTGGGTTAAAGAGACGATGATGAAAATATCTAAGTTTTAGGATATTTGGTTTGATTGACAATACTGAAATATTCTTCTCTTATTCCTTTAAATATCAATCAGTACCTCGCTTGTTCGGAGAAAATTTAAATAGTCGGAATTTTGGCTTCTATAATCGACGGCTACGGTGCATTATTGCTTGCCTGCTTTATGGGTATCCTTTATGTGACCACTCTATGACCCCACTATCACCATCAATAAAACTATATGGGTCGCAGATTCTTGAATTCACTAATAAATAATTTCTAATCAATAATGTCTGTTGCTAAAATATGTGTTATAATAAATGATGCCCGATATAATTCTAAGGACGGATGAAAGTCAGAGACAATCATAAATAGCCTCCTCGTTTACTAATACATTTTTGGCTTAATAATTTCTCAAAAAAAGCATCAGATTTTTTATTAAATTGGATAGTACATTTTTAATTTATAAAATATAATTTTTGAAATTCTCTTTACCAACATTTAGCAACGTTAATTAAATGAGATACTATGAACGTATGGGCCACACATTTTATTTTGATTGTTTTTTGCAACCAACTTTTATTTTTTTTGCTTTTTTTTGTACTGCGTAATTTCTCATCTATTGCCCATTTATCGCCCGATAACTACCTGGTTATTAAGAGTTGACTCATTATTTTTATTTCCTTTAAATTTTTATCTTAAACGTATTCTCCCAAAGTTAAGCCATACCTACTGCAACTTAGTCGCATTTACCCCATTGCGAATTTATTTCCCGACTTGTTATTGGCGCTCGCCCTAGGCTAAAGTACCATTATCCCACAAAACCCCTAGACACGATGGGGCTTGGATTGACTAAAATACAATAACAAAGGTAAATTAAAATTGAAGTTCTTGGCAGAAGTAAGTATGTTAACTAAGAAGGGTAGGGGAATGAACATAGTAAAGATTTTGGACACCTGAAAGGGGTCTTATTTATCTTTACTATGTACATTCTAGCTACTACCTCTATGTCCATTCATACTACCTGAAAGGACACCTGTGTCTGCAGGGGTGTGTCTAAACGAGAATTTTGCGTAGAGGAAAAAGTTGTTACTGTTCAGAACAATTTTAAAAGTCTACACGCATTGATTTTAGTTTTTAACTGATTCTCTAAAACTGAACTCTATACGGTGTATATAACTTTAATAGTAACGATAAGATTCATTAGCCTTTTACTTCCTTGATGCACCTACCGTTGAAGGTTCATAATCTAGAAACGTTTGTTACCAAAATGATGTATATTTACCCAAAGTTACAGTCATTACTCACCCACATTAACTATCTAATGAATAAAAATAATCAGTACGTATGCTTCACTGCATTACAGGAATGGGTTACGATTAGAGCTTCCTTTAACTTATACTGCGGCTTATTCCTACGTAGTGTACGTCTACTGGTTAGTATTTTTAATGCCTTTGAAGATGAAAAAAGGATTTTAAGGAGTTTTGTTCATCAAAAGAGAATAGTGCCCACATCAATGAAAAGTGAGCATTTTAGCATGGAAAGCGACATAAAACCGGAGTGAGGATTCACGTTATCCAAATTAATAAAAAGTAACGTACGTTGGTCGTTCCCGACTAACAGAACCGAGTCTTATGTTTTCCATGAAACGTCGTCATCAAGTACACCGGCCTGTTTACGATTCCCTGCATTGAATCCCCAGTCCTCTTTGTTTTTAATTACACCGAGAAAGGATATTTACGAGGGATAATTTTACCTCCTTTTATCATTTCTGCTAGTTGTGCTAACGACCATACGTGCTGTGGCTAAATATATGCTTTAATTAGTGAAAAACGGAAAGGGCGGGAACATTAAGGAGACATTTGGAATCTCCCTTTCATGAAACAACAAAAAAATATACCCTGGACGCCAAAAAAGGGCCTTTTTGCTATATTTAATGGAAACATTAACTGAGTGGGGTGAGCGAGTGGGGACACATTTTTTTTGGTCTTGTCTCGTTCGCTTTTTTTTGCCCTCTCCTAATTTTCCTCTTCCTCAGTCATTACCTCCCTCCCATCCTCTCCTGGAGGACTCTCCGAACCTTTCCCCTCCCTCTCCTCCGCCGTCCTCTCTCCTTTCCTCAATTTCATTATCCCAGTACTCATCCATGACGTGTCTTCCTGAAAACGGCCAACTCACCCACACACACACAAGTACACACACCACACTCAAAAACATTTCTTCCCCGGTTCCTCTTTTTGGCTTTCAAACCCTTTTCCGCGACCTTTGTATCCTCCAACCGTTAAGATGCTTCCTTTATTGGCCTTTCGTTCGGAGGAGGGGAATGATTTATGGTTTTTCCGTGACAAAACTCCCCTTTGAGCTTCGACCTTCCCAAGGCCCCCTTTACACGAATTCGCAATTGAAGCCGTAAAGCAAAACGTGGAATCCATTGCCAGTTCGGAAGTGTATTATTTACCTCTTTTTGTCGCAGCTGGGTTCATGTGGCAAAATGAATAAAATCTGTTTCAATTCGGGCCCCAGAAACGTGCTCAAACGAGATGTCAGGTAAACTGGGAGACCCGGAACAAAAATACTGACCGGAATAATGGAACTTCGGTAATCAAAACTTTCAAAACGGATGTTTCTGCAAGAAATGAACATAAACTCGGCCGTACGATAATCCCAAAAATCCAGTATTCACCTTAATGGATATTGGCTACACGATTTCATTATTGTGACATTTCTTAGAGTAATGTGTATTCGATTTGTACATTTTAGTCAATGGGATAACTGCACTGGAAAATAATTGTCGGGAAAACATCTTGACTCGTACCATTTATAGGTTGGGTACCAGTTACCATACGTTTGGTATTAATAGTTAAATAAAATTAATGCTCCAAAAGATTATTTGTTTACATTATCCTATCCATTAAACACATGTTGAATACATAAATTTTGCAACAAAATATTTTCTGTGAAATTCTGTGAAGTTCATTTGTGAAAGAATTGCCATCGTAATCGTTATTTAAAACAAACTGTATGCAACTATAACGGTTAAAATATGTTAAGGCTTAATAGGGAAAAAGTGTTAAATAAACAATTTACTAAACACTTGACCAATTGACATATTTGCTTCTATTTCTACCTCATATACATATTTACTCAGAAAAACAGCATTAAAGCCAATAGCATTGCATCATTACTTCTTTTGGCAGTGAATATAAGTCTATCATTTATGCGTTGTCACCTTACTGCAACAAATTTTAAAGTATGTTTTCCACCATCCGAAAATAGCTTAATTTGCTTATAAAGCAATATTACAATCTGCCCACCGCAGAGAAATCCCGTTAGCGCAAGGGTATAGATCATTTCATAAATTTATTATTCTTCCACAGACCTGCGTCCACGCCTGAGCATCATCAGTCTCTAAGGGAAGCAGATGAATAGGACGATAAGAGCGTACGAGAACAGAAGGAAGGGGAAGAGCAAACTCCTTTCTTCTCTCGCGTCCTCCAGTGTCGCTTAGATTGCGTCTCGGAAGAGTTATGCGTACCATCTGCACTTGGAGATAAGCAGTCTACTTTAGATCTTCGACCAGAACCCTCCCCTCCTGAGTCACGGGCAAGGACTAGGCAGCCTATGCATGCAGCGGCAAATTTCATCAAAACTAATTCACCCTATATACGCTCCCACATACTGGAGCAAAACTAGGGACGCAATAAATTAACAAATGCCGTGGAGCACTTAAAACACTTCAGAACCAAACAACGGAACACCGTGGGACTCTATATGCTAGAATATCCACTATCCTCAGGATAAAAATCACCTGAAGAATGTGAATATGGCAGGATTAAAAAAAAACATTAAGAAGTAAGAACCTAGAGAAGTATATTTCTTCTTTAAGTTTAATTAACTTTGACACAATCAGATTGAATTTGATTTTTTGATCCATTCGTTGCCCGCTCCTTAACGCATTTTACCCAATGTACCAAAATGTTGCCATGTATATTTTTTCCAAGTGATCCACAAAAAACGGCTTAAAAACAGAGTATCTCTATAAGACTGCTGGTCCAAGAAAAATATAAACCCTGTGGATGGTGTCCTTGGTGCTGGTGTCTTCCTGCCACACGCCATTGCTGCGGTTTGTGTGGCCATATGAAAGAGGACCTACCTAAAACTTCTGAGAATTTTAATATTCCACCAAAATCAGTAACAGAAAGAATTATTGCCGATAGATACCGCTTGGTGTGTCTTTCAGCAGGAAGAGTGGCACGAGGTATCTTAGGTTTTGTTGTTTTCGTTGCCAATACCGATACGTTTTTCTCTGCCGTTGAATTCCTAATCGGCTGATGTAAAGGAGCAAAGGATCTGCATTTAGTATTGTTTCCCGCTCAATAAAATTGCCATTGAAAACCACCGAGTGCTATAGGACGCTTTTGGTGAGCATGCTATGAGCCAAGGAAGAACACTTGAATGTCTAAGTTGTTTCAAAGAAGGCCGGGAGTCTGTGGAGGAACGGAAATATTCGCGCACACCGTCATCATACGCAAATCCAGAAATGATTTCGAAATGTTTTTTAGTGATCCATGTGGACCGAAGGCCATTTGACCTGGCCATTTGGTCTGGTTGAGGTGTGCTCCGAGCTGCAAAGAGTAGTTCGAGATGACCCAAAATTTCTGTCCCGATTAATAACTGATGAATCATGGGTGTACAGTTATGATCCTGAAACAGAGTAGCAATTTCCACAGCCAAAGAAAGCACCCAAAGTTCACAGCAACAGCAAAGCAATACCGATGATTTTTTTTGGCCATTCACGGATTTTTCCATAAGGAACTTGTTCCACTTGGTCATAATGTCACGGGAAGATTTACTGCTCCATTTTGTAAAGATTAAGGGAGAATTTTAGAATCGTATTTACAGATATGTGGAATGAAACTGATAATTTTAACTCTTTTTAAGAGATCCAAGCGGAATTGTAACATATCTTTAACACTCCACAGCCAGCGGACTCCCAACAGTGCTCCCAACAATGAGAAAATCACTGGAATCGATGTATGGAAGCCCGAGGGGAGTAGGTACTTCGAAGGCGACAGTGTTATTAGGATTTAAGGTAAGTTTCCTGACTTTTACGAGAACATTCTCGGAGATTTCAGGTAGCACCTGCTGCCTAAAATTTATTGCTACTCTGAAAGAGTGTATAATACAAAAATTACCCTATTCTCCGTTATTCAATACGTCAGCTGGCTTCCGAGTTTTAGGCGGGTAAACATCGTAGCACTCAACCCTTATGATGAAAAATGCCTCTCTATAGTCATCATACCACAAGTCTTTCCCATCCAATCGCCATGGTGCAATTCTATGTAGGCATTATAAAGAGGTATTTTGGGCCACGATGATTATTTTACAAAAGAATGTAGTTTATAAAATGTAGACGTAACACATTCACCAGATCAATTACGATAAAATGATGTATTTGAAATATACGGAGAAGGTAGCAGGAGATAAAGTGTTTATTAAAATAATATGATGAAAACCTAAATCTTTATAAAGAGAGAAATAGTGAGTCTTCATTTTTTCACTTATGAGTTTTCTTTTTATTATATACCTACAGAGTCCTTAAGTGAATCTGATGAATCGAGTCCATGAAAGAACAGCTAGATCAATAAAAATACTTAAACTTACGCAGTACTTCGAAAAGGGTGCAGGATGGTATATTCAAGGAACAAAGCACGGGCAAATGTTTAAAGTTAGATTAAATACCTTGGGCGAATTTTAACTGGCTAGAACTAATGGAAATTTTCAAAGCGTATTTCAACAACCTAAACAAATAGTTACCGCTAAATATTTCTTGATTGACTACAAAAGAAAAATTATACAAAGTACAATATCAACAACACTATTCTCAAGGTTGTAATCCAAAAAACCAAGAGATTTATTTCAAACTATTACGCAAACAAGTTATCTCTCCAAATAAAACGAAGTAAGTAGTATGAAAGTTTGTAATCAAGTTAAACTGACTGGCATAGTACATTTTCTCAAATGAGTTGCTTTCTAAATAAAGGTTTAACTTAACTTGCTAGTTACATTTTCCAATACATCTAATATGTAACAACTTATCTATCAATTCATCGCGAGAGCGACGGGTATTCGACTTTGAAGAATCCTAACAAACAACTCAAATCCTTGTAAACATTTTTTGTAGCCCATCTCAACTTATCCATAAGCTGTACCTTGACCAGACAGAAATGTAACTGGGAATTAACTCTAAATAGACACTCTTATGACAGAGGTACTCAAATGAATTTGAATTTGACTTTGTCGAAACAAATATATAAGATCACAGGAACACGCAGTGGAAAGGATGGCCTTGAAACTCCGCTTTTTTCGCGAATGGAGCGTTCCTATTAAAGAATCGTCTTAACTTTTTTTCAATCCCTTTTCAACGGTACTCTCGAAGTACTTTTTCGTGTCGTCCATAATCTTTCGCAAAACAATTCTTTAAAGTTAGAACAAAGAGTTGGGACCAACTTCAATGGTGCATTGGGTAGAACCCAAAAATAGCTTCCAAGGAGTTAGCCCCAGGGGCACATAATTGGACTTGGAATACTAGTTGGTGACCATTTGCGACCGTTAAATCTATTGTACTATAGCCATAAATTACGAATGATTTCGAACAAAAATTTTAATCCCTTAAATATTTTTCTCACGCTCGTTACTTTCATCGTATCCGTCATCTCGCCTTTCATCGTATTCAGTTTTTTACTAATCTACCAGCTCCTTTAATTTAATAGGTATAATATGCAGTGTGAATTGATCATTCCTGGTGTGGAATCACAACCTACTGCATACCTTTACGTTGTGTTGCAGGGAGGTATTGATATTTACATGAAGATTATAACCAAAATTAAAAATAAATTTTATGTTGGAAAAAGCTCACTTGATAAGGGACTTTAACGAGAGACTCCAACTCGAACATTTTATTTACAGGTATAGCAACCACTGTACGTGGTTAGTGAATTAATTGAAACTATTATTTGGGTGAGGAAAAGGCTTTTCTAAGAAAAAGAATGGCTCTGAGACATCTATTTCTACCTTAAAAGAAGAAAATAGTTTCAAAACAGCTCTAAGAAACAGTAAAGTGAATAATATTTTCCATTTCTTCATTTTCTATGCCTTAGCGAATTCTTACTAATTTTCTTGGATAACATCACTTTTTAGGAAATATAAGGCGCATTGTTTTAGATAATTAAGAACAATACCTAGACACATGGAGTTCAAGAACTAAAATCACCCCGATTGCACTATTGAGAGAAGTACAAGGGTGTTCGAAATATTTTTTTTTTAATTACCAGGTAATTTACAATTCTAGTAACAACGGAATACGGAGGTTCTGTAAAACAATATCACTTCTACAAAACAATTCAATAAATAGCATCGGCTTATTTTGCTCCTGAAGCAAACTCTCCCAACAGTTCTACTTGTCTAAGAAGCAGTTTTGTTCCTTGCATAAGGACTTAAATCCTTCTATTTTAATATAAAATTCACCTTATTTATATTTTAGATCTAGTGAGCATTAAATATATACCGAAATGACCTAGCTACCACCCAATACCTAGGTCCGTACTGATTTCTGTAAGAGTGGTATGTGAACATAAGCAACAACTAGCTACGGGTTTTTTTCTCCTATAGAGTTACCACGGTTTTGGAAGCATTAATACTCGAGTATTACAAAATACTGTGGGGTTGAAATTTAACTGCATTTATAAAAATGGTTAAAACATTTCATATAAGATTCTTACACAAAATATTCGACTTGTAGAAAACTTTTCAACTAGATGCATTCTCCGTTGTGATACTCCATTGTCACGCTAAACCTGTAGAGTGAGTCATAACGTTGATATTGATTATCAGATATATTATATAGCTAAAAAACCTGTATATTACTTTTAGAAATAAACAAATACATTTTCCTTCAATGAATTAATAACTAAAATATTTTTAAATACTCTAGGTATTTCACCGCTGCCATATTCGTACAATATTTCTCTAATAAAAACCTTATAAACAAGCTTTCCTGCTCCTAGCTTTCGTAGTAACTTTAGATTCAGTAGTATAACGAAATATAGTTTTAACTTTTATTAAGCTAAGGAACTTCAACAAAACGATTTTCTTCATGAAATACGCTTGTTTAATTAAAGTTTAAAATACTTCTCTTGGTTTACTACGTGGTAAACAAATAGGAGATTGTTACCATAACAATTAAAATATGTAGTAAAGAGTTAAATGAAATTACCTGATAAATAAGTACATTTTATTGTTAACAAACACACCCACCCGTGGGAAATTGTATGCACGCACAGAGTACCTAACAATGAACGAAAAACCGATCATATTACAAATAAGCATGTGTAATTTATAAGCAAGAAATAGGCATACCATAAATAAGAATTTAATATTGTGATAAATATGTATTAAAATACCATTTTTAAATATGACTTACCTGATTGCAATTTTAGACGGTTTATAAAAGAAGTGCGTCAAAATCTAAACATTTTTATATGCAATAAAGTTCTAAGTGAACAAACGTGCAGCGAGGTTTTTAAAGTGCATGCACGCATCCTCCATAGAAATGAGAATGCCACCATTCCGCATAAGCTACCATGGTAATTGGTTTCTGTGTTTCAGATAGTATTTTACAGCGTGAAAATTGACCAGTGAAAGTTGAACATTGATCCTTTTAATCGTTGACTCACCTAAAATATTATTCGGTGAACTGGGTTGAACCCGCAGACTCGAACCCTCTCGTAGCGGACTGTGAATCGAATGGGTGAGAGCCATGAACGAAGTGGGAGGGTACAGATGTGTCGGCAAACTTTCGAGGGTCCAGTTAATAGGAAGGAAATGGGAGGACGTTACCTTCCGGTCGTGGCTCTCCACAAATTAAAGAAAAAAACCAAGTGAGGAAAGCATTACCGAAAATTCCGGTCGCGTTTGCGAAAATTGCCTAACCCCCCATTAAGGGAAGCGTCTCTTCATCCATTATTCTCCCTTCCGGTGACGAAAAATAATAGGAAGAGGTGATTAGAGATGAATTACGAAAACTTATTAAGCTCGGTCAGCCCACACGAGCGTGCTTCTTGCAACCGAAAGTTTATAGTAACAGGCTTGGACCAAAAGCGTGATGCACTTACGCGAAACCTTCGTGCTACACGTTAATGTACCAAGCACGCAATTACATTTACATGAAAACTATGATTGGAACTTTTTTTTCAAATGCAACTAACATAAGGCATCATAGAAGAACATTGGTATACATCCTATCGGTACCAATACATCCAAGCAAACAACAACCAAAAGAAATTCCACACCTAATTTTTTTTATACAGCTGAATCAATGTTATATGTAATTATTAATGCACTTATAGCGTAGTGAAAAGCATTAAATGAACTCACTGTTATTTTTTTAAAGTTTCTCTCTCATAGCTATAAAAAACATTTATTAGCAAAGAAACTGCGGGAAATGCAGCGTAATTAACTTTAAAAGGTATTTCTAATAATTTTTTCACTCGATCAAGAGAGTTATGCCGCAGAAAGGAAATAAATCATTCTCATCTCTCCTTCCTTTTCGACCAATCTCCCCACCACACTCAAAGTCTCCTCGCTACTTAAAATGAATGCGAGATCATCGCCATCCAAACGGAAGCTCAACTATATAAAGGAGTAATCAAAAGCTCCTGAAACAAAAAATTAAACCGAGGTAACGGGTTTTGAACGCAGTGGAATGGGGAGTAATATGTCAATATATAAAATCTGCTCCGGTGGTATCCGCGCCGCATCGACACCGACCGGCGAACGCGGACGACTTCTCACCTTCGGTGGCTGAGGGTGCGAAGGGGAGGAAAGTTGGAACGGGGACCAATCTGTGTTGGGTGTGGAGTCCTGACGAGGGGTCCATGTCAGAATCACTCGCACAACAACCGAGCGGAGTTGATGCGGACTTCCCCCAGCATCCGCCCCCGGCCACCGTCCCAGGCAACCAACCGCCCCTCCTCCTCCTCCCCCAGTACCTCTATTTCCCCAGGGATCCCCCGAGCCACCCGGCCGCCTCCTCTTTTTATTTTATTATTATTTTCGTCAACAAGCGTATGCGGCGCGTATTTGCAGACCTGCGGGGGGTGAAAAGGA
>LYUA01000046.1:168001-181134 GCA_002093875.1 Calopteryx splendens | reverse complement strand
GGAAATCGAGAGATCCGGGTTCGAGTCCCGGTTCTGGCGAATGATTTATACACTGTGAATTTTTCGCATATGAAATAAATTGCATTTCCAACTATTGTAAATGAAATGTACTTTTCGATCACTTGAGCAAAGACGCATGTCCATGCAAAATAATAGGAAAGGAATTACCTTTTACTGGCACTTATAGTAACCTGCCAATTCTTACAACATGTCCAAATGCGTCACACTTTATCATCAATAACTATGTAGTTTGATATAAACCACGCAAATAAACCTTATGAATACTAACTTATTCAACTCAGTAATGGATCAATATTAAAAGTGCTAGGGAAGATTTAGTGACATTTTTTCATTAAAATTTTCAATAAAATAAAACTTTACGAATTTTAATTTTAAATATTCTAAATTTTAACGACGCATATCGATGGTCAGCTTGCTCTGTCTTCTCTTAGCGTCGATACGAGTCGTTAAAATATTTTAAAGTTGAATGTAGCTAAACCAATATTTCTCTTAAAATATGAATAAGGAATGTGATTTCAGCAATTCTAAATATGTAAAATTTAATCAAGTGCTACGTTGAAACTGAAAGTACAGTAAAAAATCAAATGACATTTTTTAATTAATTTGGTCGCATTAGAGTTTATGTTACCGCAGTTGCTTTAGGAAAATCCAGTCGATTTACACTCTCAAATAAAGCTATTGGTTCCTTTAAACCGGTCAAAATTTTGTCGCACTGCACTGGAAACCAAGCGCATTACATCCGAAGATACACTGGCGCGAGGTTCGAAATTGAAGCGTTTTACGGTTGGGTGGGAGTATTACTTTGGGCGAACTTCAGAAGAGCCCTCACGGCGTGCAGCGGAACACTCGACGTTGCGGCTGATGGTCTGGTCCTCCGCCGCTCCATCGGCGGGAAGGGTGTTTTGCCGGTGCACGCTTTGTGTGCCCCGAGCACGGAATGGATGGGCGGGCGGGGTAATCCGTTCTTCAACAGATGTTCCCCGAAGTACCGAGTTTTCCCCTAAGTGCAATGCACACCGAGAGAGAGAGAGAGAGCAAGATAGAAGGAGAGTTTACTGTGACGGCGGCGGCGCTCGTGATTCACGGTGCCGGGAGAGCGTTTCCACGGCGGCCGTACGAACCTGATGCCATTACCTCTATCGTGATTGAATTTGTACGCCCTGGGTGCCCATGACAGAGCGAGATTTGTAGCCCCGATGAGGAAAAAAAAATCGAAAGTCACATTAGTCACCACTTTCACCAGAAACTTAATAAATTATCATATATTTGGTTGACCCCCCATAAAAGTCATCGACGTTTAAAAGCATCAATTACCTGTAACGACTTAATTCCTATGTCACGAGCTCGATATCAAATTTCACTTTTAAAATCAAAGCACGTCAAACAAAAAAAATGTGTATATATATATATATACACACACACACAAACATAGATATACACATAGAAAAGCGGACACAAACACGCATTCCGAAATTTTCGGTGGCAAAACCACCTTCGTCTGCGGACGGAAGGAACTGCCCTGCCTGAAGGAGTGTTCTATGTGTATAGCTATATTTGTGTTGGCTAACGCCAGTTATTCTACGTATATATGTATACGTAGAATAACTGTTATTCTACGTATACATATATACGTGTTATTCTATGTATATATGTATATGTATAATATATATATATATATATGTATGTATGTGTGTGTAAGTGCTCAGTAAAATCTAGTGTTTATGAATCATGAACATCTTCTATTTAGGCATCATGAACTTGCCTAAAATTCCCCCAAAATACTTCCAGCCAGTTAAAATAGGATTTCTGGAATTATATCGAAGGTGATTCATCAAATATTTATCGTTAATTAAAAAAAAACTGGAAACGTTTACTATTATGTCCAAAGGCATCGTTTCTCATGAGCTAGAATCAATGAAATTGCAAGCTCGCTGAGAAGAGGTATTCACCATTTACGAAGACACCACCGTAAGAGATCATCAGCGTCATGTATCACCGTTTGTGCCTTTCATTCGCTAGCTAAGAATATAAAGAAGGTAAAAATTTGATGCCTGAAAAAAGACTATTGTGCCAGATTAATCATTGTCAAACCGAGAATTAAGTAAGAGGAGTGGAATGGAATCCCTTTCAACGACGGAAGTGAATGAATTTTCTAAACTTTTCGGGCGGACGTGGGAAAGGGTGAAAAGGCGTGAAAGCAACAGATGCTGGATAAAATTTTTAAAAAGTAATCTCGAAAAACTTGTTTTCCTTCGCTTTTGAGAAAAGGAGGAAAGACTTGGGAGAGCTTGAGACTTTTTAAATATAAATGCTAAAGAAAAAAGTGAACACCGGCTTATAGAGCGAGGGAAAAAAAAAGAACTTCGGCTTAACTGAATATTTCCAGACGGGGGAGAGGAGAGATTTGCGTGACTTGGAATTCAAGTTGAAGCAAAGGATGCCAGGGGATATATGTTTCTCTTTTTCATTCGAAAAAATACTCTTAATCCCCTTTTTCTCGAAGAAGGAGCTTCCGATAGCAATGATTATTCATTTCAAATAACTATAACTCAATACTAAATGTGCGCTAAAAACCAGGAAACACACATAATAGTCGAAAATTGGATTTTCGCGCTCTCATTTTCATTAATTAATGCACTTTAAAAAGTATTAACACAAGGAAGGAATATTTTGAAGGTTGAAATGATGCCATCATCTTTAGAGTTCAAAATTTCTTACTTGAAATTTCCTAACAAATTGGAAAAATAAATTAAGAAGTTGCAACTTTATTTATACGTAGACATAAAAAGACACTATTGAACCATAAATCCTTTACCGAAGGAGTAGTAAACGGAATATGTTATTAAGAAGAAGAAAAAGAGTTGTTTACAAGTGTAGAAAGAGTTAATTAAGGATTGGAGTGGTTTAATTTTTTGATTTACATAAAAAAGTAACAGTTTTTTAAATTAGCTGGTAAATACACAGGTAGAAAACTAGTGCCAATGGAACAGGTTGTTACTTTTGGTCTTCCAACAACATCTCTCTAATCCATGGTTACCTACTTAATTATTTTTATACATACAGTCACAATTGCCTCATACGCAGGTATTTTCTCTGCCTCTTATTATTTACCCATACTCTGTTTCCTTCTAATTCATCCGAAAAAATACAGCTTTCTATTTAAAAACGACCAAATCCATTTTAATAATTTATATGTACGCACAATAGCGACCAAATTCTGATTACAAATTTTTGTGTCCCAAGGAAGCTTAAGGAAAATTAAAGAAAATGAACGTACATAGTTGCGAGTGGGTGACCAAATGGCTGGGTTTAAATGGATCCGTATTGTTCTCTTACTATGCCTCTTTCAAAAGGGCTCTCAGAAAATGATTTCCCCAAATGAATAATACTATATGTCTCCACGAATGATTTTAATGTACTGCACGAAATCACATTTTTAAATTAAGAGGAATGATCAAGATAGTTTAATAAATACATTATAAAAAGATTAATATTATTCAGAATATTAACAATAATTGAATGAATTTTGCATAAAATATTTCGATTTAGTGCACCATGGATTTCACTACAGTGAAGCAAAGTTTTATTTGGTGATATGGAGTAGACATTGCTCTTCCTACGTAGACAAAGGGCAAATATCAGATTAATGCTATAACGCATAGAAAAGTTAGAAAATAAGTGCATTCATAAATTTTAACCAAAATATATTCAGTTTTAACTCATATCCCGGTAGCCCCATTACATTCAAGTGAATATTTACTTCATTTTTCGACTGGTATTGGACTGGTTCATGAAAGTTAGCTAAAGGAAACAATTCATTCACGGATGTTCTTCCACTTCCCTTGACACAATTATAAAGTGAGACTAAACTATGTAAGTTAATTCTATTAGAGGAAAATATTTATAAGAGAAAACCAGAGTTATTATAGATTCATTTGAGCTAAGCTAGAAAGAATCTGATATAGCTCAACAAAGAAATGTTTCAGAGTTATATTTCCCTATGGTCCCAAAATATGGATTCCCTTGCTGGACGAGGAGTAAAAAAAAGATAAGAAACGATATCTAACCATTCCGTATTTCTGTTAGCCGAGTCCCCGTTCTCCGGTCCCTATGTCTTCGTGCTAAGAAAGAATAAAGGGTGGACTGATGAACAGATGGAAAAGGGAGGACTGAAAGAGGTGAAAATGAACGATCGCAAAGAGTGGATCAGGAGATTCCTAAAGAAAAAAAAGCCTTCCTTCGCGCCTCTTCGGCTATTGTTCCGCAAAACCCTGGAGATTCGACACGGATGGAGGAGAAGGGTTTTGGAGTAAATAAGGGAAGAAGTAGGAGGGTTTCATTGTAAACAAGTCACGAGGGGCGCTTGAATTCTGTTGAGCGTGTAAGAACTGTGGGAATTAGATCGAATGGAAAAGGAACGAAGTAGGTTGGAAAAAAAATCAATGAAAATTAGATAAGATGGAAGAGAACACCTACTCGAACCGATGTAGATACATCCCCTGGATATAAGATGCTCTCCAGGACTCAAATGAAAATACACACGGGATCATTCCTTAAAAATTCGCGAAAATTTAAACGAGAAAGATGGTTCAACACAGTAATCTACTCTGCTGTACTGGAACAGTTTGGCCCGGCAGTTCGTATAATATTGGAAGCAATATTCTTTCACGTAGTAAATCCATTAGAACAAATTTTATTTAATTGTGAATTTTCAAGGTATCATAATATGGATTATAGTATATAGAGTGTGTGGTATCCTCATTTACGTGTATCAAAAGGAGAGCTGCAAATGCTGGAGCATGAGAAATTTGTTTTGGTTGGGAAACAGGTTCTTCAGCTTTGGAAAAAGCACACACTGAAAGCGTCGAACAGTTAAGCCGAAGAAACATAACTCGAGAAAAAGTCTAATAAACAAAAAATACTCTAATGCAATGTTTGGAAGATATATATTACTTCTGATGGTAGAAAATCTGGAAAATTTTTGAAAATACAGCAGTACATTTTTCATTTCCTTGAGCAGTTATCAAATTACACCTATGAACTGGGGAAAAGGTTGATATTACTTAATAATCCGCTCATTTATGCGACCACCAACAGAAATCCCACACTCACTTCACCCTCTTAAGGAAATACGTTGCATGCCGAGTCCTACTAATTAAGCAGACAGTTTGCTGGCAACGCAGGGCGATTTGGACTGGGGAAACAAAACACCAAAGCAAATAAACAGAGAAAATTATGTAAAGAAGAATATGTTAGCAGTAAACTAACTCTTAGAGGCGAAGAAGATGCACATTGAAGATGACGGGGGATAGTGTTGGATACCAAATCGACTACTTCATTGTCAGACAAAGATTTAGAAACCAAGTGAAGCAGCGTAAGAGTTATTCTGCTAAAGATATAAATGGTGACCACAACTAATGTTAGTGGTCATGGAAAAGAAAAGATTGCGGAAAAAACAGTAATCCTGATGCAACAAGAAAACAGAGGAAAGACAATGCAGAGATAGATACAGTTGATGAAAAACTGAAGGGAGGAAAAGAGACAAGCAGGGAAGGAAGATGAACCAACTGAAGAAAGCAATCGCGGAAGTAACAAAAAAGCAACTAGTGAGCAAGAGAATGGACACTAGGCGATCATGGATAACGACGAAGATAAGAGACCTTATTCAGGAACGCAGAGGTTACAAGAACTCAATAAGCGAAAGTGAGGCAGGACGCTACCACCCTACAAGGAGATAAGGAACCAGGTCATTCAAGTATGAAAGAAGGCCATGGAAGAATAGATTGAGAGTCACTGAGAATAAATCGAAGAAAAACTAAAGAAAGAAAACACAGAAAGAGCGTATAAATTAGTGAGGAGGTATTTCGGACAAAGGAAAACGAAATGCAGTAACATGCAGTAACAAAGGAAAAATATGGAGGGAGTAAATTCAAGAGCTATATGAAGTACCAAAACCATCGGAAGAAGAATAACAAAAGAGAAGAGCGAGGTGGAAGAAGGCAAAAGGGGGCCGAATATTTTGAGAAGTGAGTTCAACAGAGAAGTGGAAGACCTGAAGACCTGAATACCGAAGAATGAGAGAGCCAATAAATGCTAGGAACCCCAAACATTGACTCTCGTGTCGTATGCGACAAAATACAAACACGGATAATCAGTCAAATGGGCTAAGGGAAAATTTAAGACAACCTGTCCGAGGACGAAGTAGAAATCAGTTAGATCTGAGGAATGAGCGAGGCCATACTCAGCCTAAGTAAACTTGTGGAATAAATGATACATATAAAGAAGCCACATGGTGTATATGGTATTCATAGACCTAAAGAAGGCCTTTGAAAACGTCAATTGACACAAGATGTTCGAATTGCCTAAAACACTTGGAATGTATTGAAACGGCAAAAAAGTAATCTACAGGAAGCTAGTTGTTAAAATGAAAGACAATAAAAATTGAAGAAAATATAAACAAAGGCGTTAGACAAAGATGCAACCTGTCACCACCATTATTCAGCATATACTTGGCAGAGGCCAAAAAAGTAGTACAAATAGTGAAAATCAAAGGAATTAAGGTGATTATTGACTTAGTTAACATGCTCCGCTTTGTAGATGACATCGCAGTTATAGAAGAGAATCCAGAAGATCCACAGGCATCACTGAACGCAATGGATGAAATGCAATGAAAATACACAAGCACGGCTAGAAATGAAGACGTATACGGAAGAGTTGAAAATATAAATACTACATGGGAGTACCGTATGGAATACGGAATGGAAGAGTCAGGTTTCATCACACCAAAAGACAGCGGATTTTTCAGAAACATAATCGGAATGAAAACAGAAGGGAAAGTCTTGCGGGGAAAGGAAAGGGAAAATATGTAGGCCAAATAAAGAGGGATGTTAGAATAAAGACCTACTGTAAAGTGATTGAGTTGAAACGGGATAGGGAAGAATAGAGGGTGGTATTATACCTATTTAGGATTGAAATATTAAGATGATGACTGGCAGAATGAGGTTATAAATTTAGCTTCCACAAAGATCCAGGTTAAGATCCGATTGCATAAATTATTCCTTCATGCCTTTCTTTGTGTATTATCATATTCATTGTGAGCAATAAAAGTACCCAATGATGTTCACAAACTTCACTTTCTTTCTGATTCTGAGTTTAACGTCCCAGCGTCATAGCACATATAAATTACGTACACTTCCGAATCAATTTATCTCACAAATGTGGCTGGGACGATGGATCTGTCAGAGTTAATAAATTTTTTTCTAATTTCACTAAGTATTTTTAATACCATTTCCGATCCGTTGAAGCATTTTCCACAAGGTAAACATCGTCTTCCTCGAAAAATAAAGTTCTCCGCAGCCAGATCCCGAAAAAGACACTCGAGAGACTGGGAAGCAGGAACGGGAGGAATAATGAATTTTCCGGGTCAATGAGGTTTAAGATCCAGGGAGTAAGTAGCAGGGAAAGCAGGTAAACGAAGGAGGGAGGAAAAAAGTAAATACGAAATATGCATTTTTTACTTCAGAAAATAGACTAGGAGAGATGGCACATGAAATACACTTTAGCGGATCAACGTACACAGTATTCAATGCATTTTAAACTATGCTTCTTATTCCATATGACGAAGATCAAGTGAACGGATGGAGTGAATAAAAAACAAGTTCTAAGATTCTAGGAAGAAGAACAAAACCCACCAAAATATCTTTTGGATATATGGGACACATTTTGATTCACCATAGCCTGTCTCAAAGAAATAGTCGCTAAGGGAAAAACGGAAAGAACAACAGGACTTTAATGAGATGCATGTAGCAAATAATACTCAAAGCCAAGGATAAGAAATAGCCGCATAGACATAAAGAGGCAAGCCGGTAGTGGGATCAAGTGGAGATTTGTGTCAAACGAATTTCAGAAATTATGACCAGTGTGCTGATAATGAAAGTGTTCGAGATCGATCGTAAATATATGTAAAGAAAAATTCAATAATTAAGGTATCTTCAAATCCAAAAAAACTGACAGTATGAAGTAGCAGTGGGATTTGAGTAGCTAAATTGACGTTTTTTTGAGGCGACTTACAAGAATTTTATTATTTTTAATCAAAGATAATATAAATCCATGCCACCAAATAAGGAAACAACTTAATAAGTAGAATATTGCCTTTTATAACGGGAAATGCAACTGGTAACGAGATCGTTCTAATAAAAATACCGAGCTCAAAATGAAAATACGGAAGACTGCAGGATAGAAGAAGAAGTAAGACCCAATTGGTGGCTAGTATTCTTACGAAAAAGAATATTGTTTGTGGACACGTTAGAAAAAAAAAATTATTACGAAGATGAAATAAAATTAGAAGGAAGTATCACAGATTGAAGACAACGCAGAAAATATCTGGACCAAAAAATTTGGATGTGAAAAAAAAACAAAGAAGATGCACTGAACAGGAAAAAATGGAGAACGCACTCAATGGCTTCAGGTTGCAATTTGGGAGAACTTTTTTACTCGACCATAGTATTTCAATCAGAGCGGGTACCAACTCGAATGACTGTCCAGCTTTGGCGATTTTTCAACGACTTACAATCGATGGTCCAGATAACCTGGCTAAATCTCGTGAAATGTTTTCGTAAGCATTTCCTCTCACTATAAAAAAATGATTAATTAATAAGTGTGTGAATATAAAATATTTAAATAAATAAAATGTAAAGAGTAGGTGTTCAAGCATGGATCCTTGAAGTACACCACTAGGCACCTACATCCACTCCGAGAAAGAGGAATTGAAGATAAATTTTTGATGACGTCCGTTGAGGTGAGATTAGAGCCAGGAAGCGACAGAAGAAGAAAAGTTCATGGGATGGAGTTTTGTAAATAATATGTCTTTGTCGATCGAGTTGAAAGCTTTAGTAGAAAGTAGGCACAGGACAGTGAGCAGTCTTTTTTCCATTACGAATCAAATATCGTATGTGACTTTTTTCAGTGGTGCTGTGTGATTTGCGGAAGACAGATTGAAAAGAATTGCGCATTTTGTTATTTTTTATTAACTTGCTCATATACGAGCTTTTTAATTGCTCTGGAAATAGCAGGCAGGACTAATCGGTTAGTAGAAGAATTTTTCTTGGATATTGGACGGACTAAGGCAAAGTTTTCATTGTGAGGGAAATGGAAGAATTTTGCAAGAAGGACCAGTTAAGTATATGCGTAATAAATGAAAAACCTATATGCACTATTTTAAGCATGAAAGTAATCCGAACTATTTAATACGAACCTTGAGCTTAAAATTTAATTTTTCTTAAATCCTTAAGCACTTCGGTTTGAGTAACAGAAAATGGGACAGTTTGAGAAAATGAAAGGATTAGATGAAAAGTGTGAAGTTAATTGAGAAGGTGGATTGACGTATTCACTATTGCTTCCTGGGTCATCGGTAGTATAAGGGGCAGTAAAAATTGATTTTAGCTTGTTACGGCATAGCGAGGATGGTAGATGCATGACATTGGATTTTCCGATACCAATTGATCTAAGATTCCCACAGAATTCAGCGACTGTCAGTTTTAGAGGCGCTTAGGGAAGGAAGAAAATGTAATTTATAATGTTTAATGAATTATTTTTTTGTCTTATTCTTTAGGTTTTTAAATTGATGAAACGCAGTAGGATCTTTGGATCTTCTATACGACTGTAGGGCAGCATCACGTCAGTCGTGACCACCGTCGTCGGCCATCAGTCGTGTGATGTCTACATTTAGCCATAGGACGTGTGGTTTAGAAATCCGCTTGGTCTTGCGAGGAGCATGTATTTAGATTAATGTTGCAAAAAGTGAGTTTTGGGTGGTGCACTTTATCGTAGATGTCGTTTTGAGTGTTCTAAGACGTGGCATGGAAAGGCCGACCCATCCGTGAACAATTTTCGTCATTTGTATAATTAAACTCACGATAAAGATGATTTTATGTTTCAATTTTGGACATTTTAAGGACTATGCAATGTAAATAAGATCGTGTGAAGATATTACGAAAGCAGGAACCTGGCCGTGAGTCATTATTTTATCGGGGTTTGCAGTTAAAAATAACTAGGTCAAGTAACTTTGAGCACTACAGTGTATGATGACTAGGTTCAACTGAGAGAATGCTAAGCCCGAGAGAATATAGCAAACTATTCAGATAATCTGAGTCGCAATGGGATGTTAATAAACCCCGTTAAAATCCCCGATGATGATAGTGTGGTTAAAGGCCGCAATATGTTTGGAGATAACGTAATAGATGTAGGAATGATGTCCATTTTTGAAGGTCGATAGACTATTCCGATAAGTATATTTTAATTGTTGGTTTTCATTTCGAGGAAGAGGAATTCAAGGCGCCTTCAGTAGTTAGCCACTTGTTTCAATTTTTCTGCATGAAATGTCCTTTCTTACGTATATACCACCTCCTTTCCTTACCACCTCCATTCCTCCACCTTTTTTGCCCGTGCGGACCTTTCGAAGTAAGTTGCACCTGGGTATTTCTACGGTACTGGATAAAGCTCTGTGTTTTAGCCATGTCTCTGCTTCGGCAATGATATGTACTACCTTGAAACGGAGCAATAGTGATCAAAGTTCATCAATATGAGCAGGCAAGCTTTGCGCATTTATGCCAACGATTTGAAATGAACGAGGATTTTAGTTGAATTTTTCGGATTATAGTGGACTGAATGGAAGGATAAGAGCCTAAAGATAGGCGGGTAATGTCCGCAGAGTGATTAAGGGGACAGGCAAGGGTTGGGGACGGAAAAAAATTCAGCAAAGATGAGCACGTTAATCCGCCGAATTACGCCGTTTTTTCTGGAGCTGATTATTAATATAGTTCACTCGCTTATATCTTGAACCACATATTTAGAGACCAATCTACCAACCGCAACCCTGTGGACGATTATCGGTAACTTTAAGAATAATCCGAGGATTAAATTGAATCAAAAATTGTACACACACCTACTCAAATTTATGAAACAAGAGGATATTTTGGTTTTGTCAGCATTCATTTCAGCAGTTTTTATATCAACCCAATGTCTCATCGGAATATTAACCTCTATGTTCTTGCTATGGAAATTAACCAGAGGGAGAAATGTTAATTCAAATAAAATAATTCAAATAAAAACACTATATTTTAGTTTGTTATTTAATTTTTAATAAAATATATTTAAATTATAAAACCTTAGCATAATAATTTAACTTATCACCATCTTTAAGTATATCAATCAATATCTTTAACTTATTTTGCCATTACCAGTTCTCTCCTGACGAATAGATGGGAGAAATACAACAAGGTTGCAAGGTAAATGTCAATTAGAATCATTCCTCCCATTTTAGAAAATGCTCTATTTGTAATTTAAATATATTTCCTTGGTTAATATGTAGTAAATGAATTTTGAATATGTTATCTGCCATTTATTTGTCCTGTTAATTGATATTATATGACGAGAATATTATACTCGGTAGTCATTCACCGAAAAAGCCTTCGATTACATTTTTACTTTCCATTTGCATTACCCTTCTCGCCAAGCAAGGGCCAAGCAAAAACTATCTGATATGATGAGCATAACCTTCCAAAGGCCTTATTTTTCCAAAATTCCGCTTGAAGCGTGCGCCGATTAACTTTGAAACTTCATTTGGGTTCAAAAAAATTCCTTCAGTACATATATTTATCAAAGGAAAATAACTGGCTTCACAAAAAAACATCGTCGGTTTATCTGGCCCCACCAAGTCCTGTAGATTGATTGACCTAATCCCACCGAATAAATACCAAATATACGGAATATGCCAAGCTCAATTCTGCCATTCTGTTTGAATTTTTCTGGCTGTAGGACATTCTGGCAGCTTAGTGGATAGAGCGCCTTTGCTAACTTTCGCGTGTGAATTCCGTCTGCATGATGAATCCAGTAACGCATTTTTATTTCGCTTCCACAGGATACTTTCAAAGATTAAAATTTGCAACTCATCGTCGGATGAACACGATATGATTATTAATCAGAAATTTTGTTAAGCTTATGGGGAAAAAAATTAGGCACCGCGAAAATTTTACCTTCCGTTTGTAAATCTTTCCTTGAGAACTTATCTTTTTTTCTAATGATTTTCATCCCAACTTTGTGATATAATAATGAACTAAGGAGTAAACTAACTACATTCGTGCGCGGAGGCAAAAAACGATTGAGATAGCTTTCCAGCTCATCGCCTGTTAGTTGCATGATTCAAAGCCTCGAATTTCTTCAGTTCCCTCGCCATTTCCTTCATACAAATCTCATAGAACCAAAATTATCATAGGTATATTTCTAATGAGTAAACCAATACTTTAAACATAACGAAAAACCGTAGGAGAGATTACCGATGAATAATGTATACACAGATACACCAAGAAATTTATAGCTACTCCCGTGATCTAGTTTTCTGAAAATTTTCAACATCAGGTCCAATCTGATGGTGACAAAATTTCAGAGAAACTAAATTTTTGCTATAATAATAAATTTCCTGGTGGATCAAACTATTCTTGAATTTTTTTTCAAAGAGAAGGATTTTCACAGAGTCAAGTGCGGATATGAGAGACTATAATTTCCGTTAATCACCTGTGATAAGAGTCTAAATTTTCTGTCTCCAATACGACAATTAGCTAATAGCTTTTATATTATTCCTATTCAATAAATCTCATTAATCATAATCAATACAACATTAATATAATTTATAGTGACGCCAAATATGTTACAAGTTTTTGAGGTAGTGCTTGGTTGGACAAACCAATAATTAAATCAGTATTTTCACGGAGTCAAGGTAGTGGAAGAGAAAAGTCAGCTTGGTTACTAGCATGTGGGAGTGAGTCAATTACCCCACCTGTAAATTTTAATTGCAATTAGAAACCTACAAAAATTCATGTAAATATAAATTTCAATTTTACATTTCACGGAAGCCACCCTGGAGTACAGCACTGCCCTTCCCATTGCTAGAAAAAGTTTATTGCAACGTGATACTTTTACTTACCGAACACAAAAAGAGATGTTTAAAAAGTCTTTCTTCGGAAATTGTTGGTGTGTAAATATAAAATATTATAGATGGGTGATATATATATATATATATATATATATATATATATATATATATATTGGTTGAGTCA
>LYUA01000046.1:143007-153453 GCA_002093875.1 Calopteryx splendens | reverse complement strand
ATATATATATATACATATATATATATATATATATATATATATATATGCACCATGCGTTTTTTTGAGAATCCTCACATTAACAGTCGTAATATCTAATTAGTTCTCATCGGCGAGTGGAAACGCATGAGTGATAGAGAGGGGAGGAAAAACGCGTGAGAAATGTTCGCGTGAGTGAAGGATGTCATGAGGAGTGAGAGGAATGTTAAAGGGATGAAGGGGAGGGACGGTTTGGGGTGGGGGGGACGGCGGCGGCGGCGCGGCGAAGGTTTGGGAGAAAATTAGGGTGGATGTGGAGGGATGGCAAAGAAAAGGGATTGAAGGGCCAATGAAGANAGGGATGGCAAAGAAAAGGGATTGAAGGGCCAATGAAGAGAGGAGGGGGGGGGAGAGACGCCGAGGGGGAGCGAGGGCGAAATTATGTGCTTCCCCCTTCTGCGTCCTCTCGCGAACTATTGGCAGCGTGACAATGGAAAATCGGGCGGCGCACCCCCAACGCTTCACGTCGTTTCCTTTCATTTTCCATCAAATCTCCAGCCCCTTCAACTCCCTTCCATTCTTTCGCACTCTCTTTCTCCATCAATCTCGGAGCGGGAGCTATTTGCGTGTGGGATGCCTCGAGTATTCTCTCTCCCTCTGAGAGAGAGAGACCAAAGGGGAATGTCTCAACTTGTCTCCAGAGAACGAGGAGGAGATCGAGAAACGGGGATATGCGTATAAGGGGGACAGAGTCGAAGAGACCATGAACGGGGAAATGTGGAAAGACTCGGAGAGGGGGGTGGGTGCCATGGGTGACAGATTAATGACGGATGTAAATTGCACAAATGATGGAGTGGTACGTGCAATACGGGCAATTCCCTTCGTTTCCGACGTTTCCTAGTACCTACTACTGTTTTTTTTTCTTGTCCCAATGTGCATGCTATGTGGTAAAACGGTTGTTCTATTGCACCCCCCGCCCCCACTGTCCCATTAACTCCCTCCGCCATAGGGAATAGTCAGAGGCAGGCAGACGCTTGCGGGAATCTTGGGAGTGTGAGACGTGTCAGGCAGAAAGCATTTGTCTGGCGGAATAACCCGCAAACTCCCGTGTCACTGAGAATTACAATGACGTCGGATGAACGGCAGAGCGATTTTCCGCCACATTATTAGCGATTAATATTCTCCATTGTTCTCCCGACGACCATAGTTTAGGCAAATTGCTTGCTCTGCAGCAGCTGAATCTTTGTTTCCAGCATTTTATTCCCCTTTTTTGAGCTTTAGTGGAGATAATATAAATCGCGAAACTTTGCAGTTCTGCTAGACTCTTAAATTATCTACGAGGGAGATGGATGAAGGTTTTTTTCTATTTATTATGAGGTCATTACTTTCGCATGCTCCGACTAATAAGGGATAATTGGCAGCGCAGGACATCTATGGGAGAATATATGTCATTATCTGCAAGTAGCGGCTGACTGTTACGTGAGCATGGTAGAATGATGGGTTAATTTGTGATAATAAGGTAACAACCCACTAAATTAATACTAGATAAGTCATTTCTTTCCTATGATTTCAAAATAATTAATTGTCCTCCCAGAAAGACCAATAGGGGAACATAAATTTGTCACGGCTAACTTAGGAACCATTTAAGTTTTTAGTTATAGCAGAAAAACGTTCTTGGATAGCTAAATTAAAGTTACTGGAATCATAATCTGTAACGAATAATATTAAATTTAGATATTAGTGAGTTAAAATGGTAGTGAATAAAATGAAAAACTAACAAATCATGTGACAATGATAAAATGATTGATAAAAAGTCTTTCCAAAATTCATGTGCGTATTCATTTAACAGTAAAAAATCCTCCTAAAAGCGTTAAAATAACGAAGTTCATAACTTTGTTAGTTGAAGGAACACATACAACTAAATGGCATAAAATGCAGACTCGAGTAATGGCTGAGAGAGAAATAAAGGTTTGAGTCTCATTATTTTATTTTTCATGAATGAACTGACAAATATATAGGTTCTTCTTCTATTTTAGAACCATGGGACGTTTTCCAGGGTTTAAAATTAATGCATTACATTTACGAATGCATAACAGTCGAAAACAATGAATAAGAATGAATAAAAGGAGGTTGAAACTGTCAAATGTGGTATTAGGAATTAAATCATCAGGCAAAAATAGCATACTTGCCAACTCATTCATGTTAAATTAATAGAATTTACTTAAAAAACAACAAGGGTTAATACTACTTTATAGCAATCTCTTGATCATTTAATAATATATCGTATTTCTCCAAGAAACAAATTCTTCTAATGAAAAATAAGAATTTTTTTAAATAAAAATTTCATGTCCTAAAATGAAGCATAGGCCTTCACAATTTAATCTTATTTTTTTACATGATTTTTGAATATAAATCAAATATCATTGGAGTCCGAAAAATATAAAATTCATTATGTATATCTCTTAGACGAGTAAAATTAGAAAGGTTGCATACTTTTGTAATTAATAGCAAATTATGGCTTATTTTCATCATTTGTCACACCAGAATTTTATAATTCATGGGATTTAAAAAAACAATGGATATTTCCATAAACCCAAACACAGTTGATTCATTTTAATCTTAAGGAAAAATGATTAATGTTTGATACTATAACAGAAGTCATGTGCAGAGCGCGACATGTTCTTTTGTTTATTGGATACAAATGAATTTAAATAAAATAAATAAATGAAAACTTTTATTCTCAAATTTATTTCATCAAGTATTTCTGAACTCGTTATTATGTTTAAGTTGTACGTGAAAAATGGTGGAGACACAATTCTTAGAGCTCTAATCCTTCCATAAATGTTTATCATTTAATTCATGCAGGTATCTCAACGATTTGACCTTTAATCAAACCAATAGTAACACAGAGTAGTGACGAATAAATTATTCGTGTAAAATAAAGTTACTTTTAATTATGATTAGGCGTAGGTTGAAGCCTATTCGTATTACTAATTACATAGAAAACTTTCTTATGCTCTCAAAAAGCCACCATAAAGCCACTTATTTTATCAGCGTGACTTTATTCAGTAAAAAGTAATTTTATTTAGGTATACGGAACCATTTATTATAATCAAATTACTTTCATATATGCTCATAAAAAACATGTAAATGTAGCTATAATCTTCTATTTTCATTTTGATGACAATAATTTTGAATTTTTTCAAATAATGAATAAGCGAAGTGTTAATTATTGGTTTTCAATCACTTAAACCTTATGTTTTAATGCTTGGAAACATCAAGTGAATACCTGCTTTATAGAAATAATCCTTTCACAATTATTACATTTAATAATTTCTTAGCCGTAAGTAAAGCATAATTAATAATAGTGTTTCGTAATAACTATTTAGCAAGGAAGATTATTCCTTTAGTCACTCTGGGATTTATGTTTTCCTAAACATTCTACATTTATTATATTACGTAATATGCAGTTAAGAATGTCAAAATTTGATCACTAATGAAATAAGTTCACTTTTATGTGACATTTCAAAACCTCGAAAGTTGAAAGTTTGACGCAGAGCATATTGTCAGAGCACCCGAGAAATTCGATATTATCTTGGTGAATAATAGCGACCAATAGAATGAGGAGGAGGGAGAGCATCGAAAGAAGTAAGACATCGTCTAATAAACGTCACTGAGGCGAATGGCAAAAGTGATGACGTTTTTCCTTTTCACTCTCGGGGCGGACCCACTCCCCAGGCGCCCCGAGAGACCTCATTCAACTAGCTCAGCGTTCGGCCCTCCGCCCACGGGTGATATAATCACAGGCCATCGAGGGAAAGAAAAGTGGAAGGAAGAGTGGAAAAATATCAGAAAGAGCAAGAAAGGAGTGAGAAGGAAACAAGGTTACGAAAAACGAAAGGATCAATCAACATGAAATGTGGGCAAATAAAAATATAATGTTAACAAGCAAATATGGTAATTTTACATTTACCTACATGCACCGTTTACTTAAGCCTCACAAAGATTTTAAGACCCAAACCACTTCGGAAAATCGAAGATTTATTGGCTTGCATCACCTATATATATTTTTTTTTTAATGCTGACTCATAAAGAATAAATATACAAATTTCTTAGCATTGCTTTTTTAATCCATCATCAAAAGTAATCTACTTTCCAAAATGTAGAGTTTGGACAGTTTCTAAAACACTCTCAAAGGTGCAGGTTTCGAGCAAACCTCTTTTTGCTAGTCCGACATGATTTCCCTCTTCAGTTCTGCGTACCTTTTGCCTGCCTTCATAGCGTTGGAAAAAGTCTGTATTCTCTTCCTTCCCCTTCCTCTTCGACCCAAAGTTCCCCCCGTTTTATGGCATTATGCGTTCTGACGCAGCCCTCAATATTTCCTCCTTTCATTTCCTCACCCACTTTCAATTTTACCCAGTAACTTCCTTTATTCGCACGCCATCGTCAAACGTATACTTTAATCTTCCTCTCTGTCGAACTAATTTAATCCATTCTTCTTCTCCATGATAATATTTCAAAATCCTCTATTAAGTATACAATCATCTTATTCCATTAAATACCAGGGATTGGTTCAATACAGCTTTACGATCCATATTAAAGTTTTTTTTCCAATTTTTTACACGTATTTACTTAGTATACCAAGTACCTATACCTGTCATCAATTCACTTCTTCTTGCAATAAATTCATTTGTCAGCGCTTTTCTTCACCTAAAGAGACCACTAGCAAGCAAATTATTTCTCCCAAATATGTAAAATACGTTTAATGATATAGTTTATTCCCTCATATTTAATAGTTTAACTTGCACTTCTACTTCTTTAAAATATCATTAATTTTATTTCTTGTACCTGATTTTCTTTCCATACTTCTCGAGTTGTTACTTTAAAGCAGATAATACTGTCTACAATACTTGGCTATCGGACTAACTATTACCCGTTCATCAGCAAACCTAACTGAATTAAATACCTTGCCAACACTTTCTTTACTGCTTCAAGTTATTTCCATACCAATCATAATACCTTCCCCGCATAATTTGAATTATCCAACCAAACTAGTATCAGTACGGTCATCTGCCGCGAGGTGACTTTTGGTCTGTATTTCAGCTGCCAGTCTGCCTTGCGGCATCCTCGTGAGTTCACGCAATAATCCATAAATGTTTTTTTTGTTTTCCTTAAACCGTGATCCGTCTGAGAGTTCTAAAATGTCTTACAAAGTGAAAATTACTGCCTTTTTTCAGGGACATGACCAGGCTCCAAAGATTCATCGTTAGTTATGACAATGAACAGGAAGTTTGGC
This sequence comes from Calopteryx splendens, assembly GCA_002093875.1. NCBI lineage: Eukaryota > Metazoa > Arthropoda > Insecta > Odonata > Calopterygidae > Calopteryx > Calopteryx splendens. Next base: position 148,181 of record LYUA01000046.1, on the reverse strand, counting down.
TCATCTCGAACCCCTCCTTGCTGTTCAGTGCACGCCTCAACCGGACGGTCTCGGGACAAACTTTATTGCAATTCGTCACATGCTCGGTACCTCTTGTAAAATTCGTTGAAATGTCACGACGACAGTTCAACCCTATTCCATACGTCATAAATTGCCTGCCTTTGGTCCTTTAGGATCACTTTAACGATCGTTTCTGGAGTTGTGAACGATGACGTTCGACCCGAATGTTTTTCATCCCCCACAGACTCCCGGCTATCTTTGACACGCTTTATCCGCTCAAATGTGGTTTATTTGCTAAGAGCAACACCTCACTTTGCTCACCAAAGGCTCGTTTAGAATTTGGTGAGTTTCAGCAGCAGTTTTATTGACCTTCAAGTAAAAATAAATGCAGATAAACTGAACTCTTTTATGTCAACCATTTCGTGGTCCGCAAACAGAGAAAGAAGAAAGTGTATCGAAGACCAAAAAAACCAAGATACACGGACACTCACACAGGTGGCAATAGGGAAACTGGCAGCTGAAATACATGCCAAGTGATAACTAGTGGCAAAACGCCGTACTACTATTGGCATGGGAGAAATACTTAAGATCTCGATAACTTTGTAACAAAAGTACCAGTGATAACGGACTAGGTACCCTGTCTATCACTGTCCGTCATAATTCCCCTCTACTATTCTTATTTTTGCCATCTGGTCCACATACAGGGGTTGAAGGTGTCATATTCCCCTGCAGTCTACTTTTATGTTCCGCAACATTTACATCAAATTTGTCCAGTCTACTCTCAAAATAATTTCCGTCTTAGTTGCTATTTGCGCTATTCTGTAACATTTGATGCATGTGAAATTAAAATTACTCTCCCAAGTCCTCGTATATTTCCACTTTACTATTTTCCGGGATCAAAATTGACGCAATAAAGTCTTCTGGCCAAATTTCTCATCACCAATACTTTGCATAATCATAAAAAGTATTATCATTCCATTTCCCTTAAAAGCTTTAGTAGATCGGTGGGGATAAGTATATTCCTACCGCCTAGTTAGACTTTATTTTTTTTCTTTCTTGCTATCTAGTAATCCTGGAACCTGTAAAGTAACAAGTAAACCTGGAAATCCTCGTCCACATCGCATTATATTTGCATGTCAAGGGTAGCTAGTATAATCTCTTTACAATTTAGCTATTTTACTTCAAATATTATGATCATCATAATGATAAAGCATGAATATAACAACTGTCAACCATACGGTTTATTTATGAAATAACCACATAATGCCGTAAGGATTTATTTTTATTAGTTGTCTACAATGTACAGTGAAGTGTATCGTGGTCCCTAGAAACTTTGGCCCTTCAAATAATAAAATTAAAAGCTTTATACGGACAGCAAAATAAACAACGGATAAATTTTCACCTAGATGGAAATTGGTTCAATTCAACTACGCCAATTTTCGATTAGATTTTCGATAATGAGATATTTCCTTTGAAGTACAGAGATAATAGACTATGCTACCTGCAACTGAACCAAAATTACCAGGAGAAGCAATTGGAAACAGGATGTTGATAGAAAGGAATTTTGATGTGGCTAAATGCACTCAATTTACCTTTTATTCACCATCAATATGGGCTTTGACACTTGATTGTATCACTTATCATATTGGTAAAATCACCAAATTTGGTGTGTGGGAGTCTCTCGAATTTCTATAGAGTTCATCATATAATCATTTAAAATACTTGTTCCGATACTGGACAAAGAACAAAACAATCGCAGATTGCCCTACTCCAGCTATGGCATAAATGGAGGTATGAGGAAGCGACTTTAAAATTCAACCTACCCACAATGCAGGGCTTGACTATATTAAAAAGAAAGATTTAGATTAATGAACAAGTAGAAAGGTCACTGGCAGAGGAGCAGAAATTAAATAAAATTTCGGAAGGCAAGGGACAGTGATACAGAGCGATAAAAAATGTACACACAAACATGCATAAAAAGATGAAGAACAGCAAGAAAAAGCGGATCACGATGAGTGTTGGAGTGAATAATCGTGAGAGATCCAGAAAGGGAGATGGAGATGTCGGAAGAGTTAATGAATGTGCAGAATATTAATTAACGAGTGAAAGGAGGAGAAAGAATAATCCTCAGGTTAAATGCAAATCGGGGGAGAGGTAATGAAATATCACGGACAGGCCAGGAGACGAATGGGTTGGGACCACAATGAGTGGGACGGATGGAACCCGAGGAAATAAACATAGGGGGGATGAAAGATACGCTTAGCAGATACGCAGACGGATTTGCAGAAAACGGACTTAAATGAAAAGGGGACGACGTGTGCAAACCATCCCGGACTTAATCAGCCGGCCGATCGTTCGTGGCTATCGCTTTAAACAAAGGATTTTATGGGGTATTCCAAAACCAGCGACGTATTTTTAATTACTTCACAAGTTTAAACTAGTTGTTTAATAAAAATGATAGTGTGAAACCGTACTTGGGCATAAAATAAATTAAACCCAGCAAATAAAATATACTAAACTACTAAACTACAAATAACATATTGGCTTTAAGCCCAACGTAAAACGTTGTGTTCCATATTTTTCCTGCAATCAGGAACACAGCTGTCGCTACTGCGCCTCCTTGCTTACGGCATTTTAAAGTAAGAATTCGGCACCTGAATTGCATAGGCTTAGTTATAATTAAGATATTTTTTTAATGTTTAATAATAATCTTGCATCTTATCATCGCTCATCGTTAACTTGTTTAGGTGAATACTTATACCATTTTAATTTTTTTATTCTTCTAATTGCCACTTGCTTGTATTTATTCAACCTATCAGGGTAAAAAAAAACATAAATAACGATTCATCATCGCTTCTTATAAAATGAGTATTATGTATGCGATGCAACATCTGCTCAGAATCTAAATTAATTTTCCCGTATTTAAACCAGAAGAACTCCTTTCCTATGGGTGGGACTCAATTAATGCAAGCCTTCTATTGTTCGTCATATTTAAATCACCCCATGGCCATGCGTCTAAAGCAATAGCGGAGTACGGAGGAAGAAGAAATGGGGAAACACATGTCGTGCGACACATTTCTTCTTTTCTCAACTCATTAATCAACGAAACACAAGAAAAAATAAATGACATCGCGAGATCACCAAAAGAAAATATGACAGAGGTTTACATAAAATAATCGTGTAATGTGACACAATTGATAGTCAATTAAAAAATATGAACAGGCTAACTTAACACAATAAATTCAAAATAGTTCCTAGGCATTTATTTTGTTGCAACACTCTCAATTCCCTCATTCCAGCTTCTTTTAGAGTTAAGTTATTCTTTTTAAAGCAAATATTGGAATTCATCCTCCTCATGGACTACAAAGTAGGCGTAGTGGCGGGAGCATGAAAAGTGCTTCGGCTAGGGTCACCCATTCCAGATAGGGCGAAGGGTAGGGTCCAGACCAGAGGTAGTCAACGAAGCGTCTGTTCTTCAGTGAGGCGGCTGCAAAGACGTCTGACCCCAGTGGGGCGGCCATTTAAGTGATGGTGTCACGTTATAAACACTATTAAGAAGGGCAATTGGAAACCACTTCAACAATTTTTCGCAGAGCTCTCAACTACGAGACTGGGCCCAAAAGGTCGGGTGCTGTGCCCGGCAGCGGTGGAGGGAAGGCCTCCAAAGTCATCACACGAAATCCTTGCTCTCCTGAATCGACAGCAAAACACAAAAAAATGATAAAAGGAACGTAACTGTCAGAAGAGAGACTTGGAATGTTAGGACAATGATGAGGAAAGGGAAGAAAGAAAACATCAAACAGGACTTGTAGAGAGGAAATATTGATATGTTATGATTGTGCAAGGTGAGATAGAAGAATAGTGAGCAGTATTGGTTTCAATGTTATAGAGTAATATTCAGCGGAAGGGAAGAGAGCGTGGATTAGAAGTAGTAATAAATAAAAAAGGAAAAATTAGAGTAAATATAAAGACAATGAATGATAGAATGTAATCGGTATAGATTAAAGCAGAGCCAACGATCGTGGTTGTATTTCAGATTGTAATTTATATGCCGATAGGTAATCATTGGTAGGAATTGGTAGATTGAGTATATGACCAAATAGAGGAAACGATTGGTGATAGTCATGAAGGAAAACACTTAATAGGGAATGGTGAATGGAACGCGGTGGCGGGCGAAGGGAATGATGGGAGTGTGGTATGGGAGTACGGCTTTGCTTTTTAAATTCTAAGATGGCATTGACATAGTAAATTGAGAACAACTAAAGAAAGTTTTACAAGTAGGTGGAGAATTGATGAATTATTACTCAGTCAATCAGCCAAGGGGTTAGCCAATCAGTCATTGCTGAGCTCATTACAGAGCCAGGGTGATAACTAGAATAAATTAGAAGAAAACGAAGGTAATTAGGTTCTCGAGACATTGGGAACCTAAGTAAAACAATAAAATGGGAGGGTATGAAGTTCAACAGGTAAAACATTTTAACTATTTTTGTAGTGTTTTAGAAAAAGTTGTATGGCTTTTACAAGAAGAATCGCAATAGGTAAGGAATATTTTACAAAGAAAAAAGAAATGATGGGCAAGGGTGTAAAGAAATGTGTGATCCAATGGGATATACGGATTGTAATAGGGAAGGAAGGGGAGGAAAAGAGGAAAAGATTAGATGAGATTATAGTAAATTTAGTGATAAATGATTTTTACTGAGAGGGATGTTCAGGATTGAAGCTTGGATGGAATAATGGGTAAATGGCATGTAAATGGCAGTAAATATGCGGAAACAAAGAAGGGATATTGCCGGGTTGAGGTAGTGTGTCCACCAGAAACCTAACCAAACTGGTAGATTACCATTTATGAAAATATTGAGAACAAATATTAAAAAATGGGAATTTCTTGTTGTATTCCTGAGACAACTGCTGAGTGGACGGTAGAATATTCCCGATGGTAAATGATGTTTAGAGATATGCTGATTACAGCACATCGGGTACTCCTTATTGGATCAATGTAAAGTGGACTAAGGAATAAGTGAAACATATTAATAAAAAAATTATAAAGCAAAATCCTATTACCATAAAAGGAGAGCGATAGACCAGTGTGTTGAGCGGTGAGCTATAAACCGAAGGGCGCGAGTTCGGTTCCGGGTGACGCCTCTGGGCACCCTCAGCTTCACTCAAGCTGTGTA